>MJUU01060370.1:39421-110706 GCA_002080025.1 Modiolus philippinarum
AATAAAGATCCCTTCTATATATTTCGGTACTGAAGAGTATACCCATTTTCCAGTGGTAGTCAAAAATCGTTGCCCGGTTGTCCCTCCCACCTTGATTCTTTCTGTTTTCTTTCAGATTTATGTTTGAATTGAATATAACTTGTTCTCGTCCTGATATAGCTAAAATATTGCCGAGTGGATAGAAAGAATCAAGGCGGGAGGGACAACCGGGCAACGAAATTGGAGAAGGGAAGGGTTGGAAATTTAGGCTCTTATACGGTCCCAAAGTATCACAATATATAGAAGGGATCTTTATTCTGTACAGAGCGTGGCCTTTTTCTTTGCCTACAGCTGTTGATGGCCGGGCTTTCTGTATTATTACCCTGGCGTCAAACATTAATCTGAAATTAAGGTGGGAGGGACAACCGGGCAACGATTTTTGACTGAAACTGGAAAATGGGCCTACTCTTCAGTATCGAAATATATAGAAGGGATCTTTATTCTGCAAAACAGAGCGTGACCCTTTCTACCCCATCGCCAGCGATAAAGTATTCCCTATCAACCACGGGGGGTGCCCCGCCCCCCCCCATCAGCTCTGTACAAGGAAGAAGCCCCTGATCTCCTGGATCAAATGCCGGGTCATGTAAACGAGGTTACACATGTATCAAATATCATTTCTATCTACAAAGAATCCGGAATTGGAAAAAAAAAATATGTCGAGCGCTCGACATAATAAGTCGAGAGCTCGAGATAACAAGTCGAGCGCTCGACTTAATAAGTCGAGAGCTCGAGATAATAAGTCGAGCGCTCGAGATAATAAGTCGAGCGCTCGACATTATAAGTCGAGCGCTCGAGATAATAAGTCGGGCGCTCGGCTTAATAAGTCGAGAGCTCGAGATAATAAGTCGAGCGCTCGACATGATAAGTCGAGTGCTCGACATAAGAAGCCGAGAGCTCGAGATAATAAGTCGAGCGCTCGACATAATAAGTCGAGCGCTCGACATAATAAGTCGAGAGCTCGACATAATAAGTCGAGCGCTCGACATAATAAGTCGAGCCCTCGACATAATAAGTCGAGAGCTCGAGATAATAAGTCGAGTGTTCGACTTAATAAGTCGAGAGCTCGACATAATAAGTCGAGCGCTGGACATAATAAGTCGAGAGCTCGACATAATAAGTCGAGCGCACGACATAATATTATAAAAAAATAAAATTTTGTGTGCCCTAAATGTACCACCGTAAGAAACAGTACTAAAATAAGAGAAAAGTAAAAATAATGAATAGAGGAACATGAACAAACTATGGTAGATGTATCCAAATGCTAGTAAATAGAAAGAACCCCCGTTATCATGGATAATCAAGCCTTAGATTACCTAAGTCAATGCACTCGAGATCACTCTACAAATACATGGTAAAACTAAGTAGTCATACAAAACTTTTATTGTTGTTCCTCAGATGTTTATTAATTATTTTCTCGTTAGGTGGACAATGCGAATCCAGTTAAGTAATTATATTTGTCCATAGAAGGCAAATATAAACGCAAGAGGGTGAATCTATTGCACCATACATTACGAATACAGAGTATGTATGACAAGTATGTGAAATAGTCGGATTTAACGTAACGAATCAAGTTAAAAATAAGACCTAAATAGTCCATTTGAAATTCTGGCGGTGGTTGTCTCTGTAAATCGGTTCATGGAAGCTCAAATAAGTAAGATCTAAATAAGGAGCTGTAATCAGCTGATGACCGTGCTTTGCACGAGGTAGATACTCATAATTTCTTAAGTCTTACATATTTTAAGTTTTCAAATACTTTTGGTTACTATGCAGATTAAAAGTTTGAAAGAATGGAAGATAGAAATTGAAAATTCAACGTTAAATTATACGCGGACAGGTCTTTTATAAAATTTTGCTTCATCATGACTTCCTTTCTTTCTTTATAATGTCTGTGTGTCGGCCTGTCTGCCTGTTCATGATTTTTTCTTAAATTTTTGCTTCATCATGACTGCTTTTCTTGCTTTATAATTTCTGCGTGTCGATCTGTCTGTCTGTCGACCTGTCGGCCTGTCTACATGTCGGCGTTTCGGCCTGTCTGCCTATACATGATATATTAATAAGATTTTATAAGATTTTGGCTTCTTCATGACTGCCTTTTTTGCTTTAAAATATCTACGTGTCGACCTGTATGCCTGTCGGCCTGTCTGCCTGTACATAACATGTTTCATCAGAATTTGGCTTCATTAATATAAAACTTGAATGTTTACCTCGTTTGTTTGTTTAGGAAGGATACTGGTATACAGCTTTTTTTATAAAATGTAGCGTTTTAATACAGCCATAAACATCTAAAACATGAAAAGCGTATGAATAAGTAACTTTTACCTTGAACTACTTATTCTTATACTTGACAGTAGATTATCCACGTACAAGTCAACCAAATTATTATTTGCTCGGTATTTGTAATCGCTAAAATGTTAACTGATATATAGTATTCAATGAAAGTATTTCAAAGAGTAAAATGTTTTACATGCAGTATATTATGAATTCGATGTCATCCGAAATATGCTTAATTAAAGATAGAATAAAAAACATTGATACTGCTGATATATACTGAAATATATTATGATGATTTACCAAACCCTTCGAGAGGTTTAAAATTCAATATTTCTTCCGTAGAGCGACAGTGTCTCTTTTGGTTAGCTGGCAGATTAGCGTTGATCACTTCTTGAGGAGTCATCTTTACAGTTAGTAGTCTGCTTGCATTGGATGATTTTATTCAAATGTTTATCATAGTATAAGAAAACGGGATATAATGAGGTTTTGGTACCCAAAAACCGCTGGCTGTCAGTTCTTCACTATCTGTTTACATTTGTCTGTTTTGTTTTTCTTATTCTTGTGAATTGTGGCATGTGTTTGAATTTTCACTCACGTTAGGTGTTTCATGTTATCTTTTCTTTTTAAACATACTCATATTACTTCAGCACATTAGTTATATATACATTTACATTGTTCATTTAGTAATCATTCTTAAAACGTCCGTGGATGTGCCTTTTTTATTCTTATTTTTTTTTCATTTTTTTTTCCAATCGATTTCCCTTCTTATTATTTTACGACCTTTATTTTTCGTTTTTTAATTGATTAATCTTTCGACCTCTTTCATTGTAGTCGATGCAGGTCAAAAATGACATCTCAAATATCACTACACACACACACACACTCACACACAAAACTCCCTCTTGTTAAAATATTCACCACACTAACAGAGAATACCCCTCCACCCCAACGCCTTCACACCAACAAACACTACCATGCCACCAAACCAACAATGGAGAATTTGTTTCATGCTGAAATGTAGGAAAAACTTTGATACTTTGCATTTAAGGACTTCATTATTTGATTCGATCGTTGTTGGTGTGTTATTCCACTTACAGTTAGTAATTACTCTAAATTGATATCTTTGAAATTGAACACTAAATGACCATAAAAATAGAAATGAGTTAAAAAGATCTCACTCATGTTTTTTTATTGGGTCCGTGTTGTTCATGTTCTTGATTTTGCCTGGGGTCTGGACTTTGATTTATGTAATCATGTGCTTTGTTCCTTCGGTATTCTACTGCCGTTGTTTTGTATATGTGCATGTCTTCATTTTCATATCTGTGCCGTGCTCTTGTTATGTCTTTGTTTCTTTGATTTTTTAAAAAATACTTTGAAATTGTACAAACATTTCCATTTATTTGTATGTTGGTTGACGATCCCGAATACATTACCAAAAGATACATGGATATAGCGTTGTTCGACATCTATTCCACTCAAACCGGTGCTAGGGGCCGTCTTGAACTTACTATGAGGTATGAGCAAAGCTCACTGTTGACTCAAGATGAAGGCCAAATCAAGTCCCAAGTGCAATAAACGGAAAGAAGCCTGAGTATTCCATGGTAAGTCTGACTACTGGGTTGATGAATATCCTCGAGGACATAAAGAGTGCGATTTATACTGACATCCGACTACGACCTTTTTGTTTGGATTGACGGACATTAGTATTCTTGTAACAGGAAAGATCAAGTTCAATTTGATATAAAGTATTGCTTTGAAATTATGTACAATCTATGCCAACTTCACCTTTTCATGCCTTTGGTACTGGCGTAATAGATTTTTGATATCTAGCATTGTATTGAATACCTGTTTTATATTTTTAAGAAAATACATGCTCGTGAATCGATTTAGCATAGAAACAGCTTTCGATACGCAGATATTGATATGAACCTAGATACTGATTTTATTCAGATCAAATGTTAACATATGAAAAGTGACAATATTACATTCATATCCAAACAATGTACAATTACAGTCTACTTGTAGAATATGCCCATCAAAATCTAATCAAGGACGACCAATGGAAGTTAAAAATAATGTAGAACAGATAACAGGAAACACTTACACTTACAACGGCCGAAAATTACAATCACATGCCACAATATACTCCACAAAAAACAATGAAATGACAAAAGACAAATAGACAACCATAGAACTCGGAATAGCCGGACCTGTTTACCGACACTTGCAAGAAGTAGTGGTAGGGTTACGCCGGTTTATTGGTATCCAAACCTCCCCTTTCTCTGTTCCGTTTCCCTACAGTATAATAAACATACAAGTTAAACCCAATACAAGTTGACCAATAATTCTAAGACCACAATCTTGAGAAGGAAAGAATAAGAACAAACGTAATTTAGAGAGATGGGTCAAGGAGTACTCGCCGCTAAACTGTCAGGTAGCTCAAGGAGCCTAGTCTGCTGGTAAAACACTGAACTAATGAATAAAAAATCTATTTCAAAACTTCCCGATGAGATTGGTTAAGACTAATCATGGATTTCAGTAGACATCGGCAGTGTCAGTGAGAGGTCAGTATACCTGTAAAATTCTCATGTCATTGGATCCCAAAGCCAATTTAGCGGAATCATAAAGGGTATCCTGTCAATATTCCTTATTACATACATAACATGAAGTTTTTTTGAATTTTTTTTATGAGTTTCTGATATTTTTAACAACATTTCCGTAACAATGAGAATGAGAAATGCCCTTAGTAATAAGCTAAATAAAAGTACCATCAATAAAACTTCTGAAATGTATTGATCTTTTTTTTTAATTTCTAACCTTGTAAAATTTTGATGTGATAGTAAGGTTATATTCATTAAAGTCGTCAAGAGTAGAACAGAGGCGTGCGAATCGTACTAGTTGTGATGAATACACATCGCATGATGGAGCTACAAGAACGTTGCCATCAAAAAAGGGAAATTAGTGAAACCAAAATCATTCCTTTTATCATAGTTTTTAGTTTTAATCTTTCCAGAGTCAACGACGATACTTAGATCGAGAAATGGGTAGTATTTAGAATCATTGTTTGTTTTATTAAGTTTCAGTTCTAGTGGGTATATGATGTCAACATAGTCTGAAAACTGGGGATAGTAAGGATACCGTCGATATACCTGCTGTTATCGTGGAAATCAGAAATAAGTTGATCAATGTTTTTTTTTTCCATAAAGTTTATTATGACACATAATACCATTTCAAATGTTGATAGATTTCTGTGTTTTCTTTAGAAGCCACAACTGCAATTCGGACTATCAAAGCCAAGTTCTTTCAAAGCAAATCCAAAAGTTAACACAGAATTAAAACGCACAATATCAAATCAACAGAAATGCTGAATTTACATCCGGATGGGAAACACCAAACAAATACAATCTGCACAACCAGAAAATTTATTGAATGAACGCAAAAGAAATATTTAGCAAAATCTTAAGATGAACACAACAAACTATTTAAGGTGAATCGGTGGTATTTCGCCATTTTGATTTCATGTTTCATGCTTTGATAGGTATTTTTCATTAAAGAAATATACAAACATTTTAAAGTTTGGACAAATCTTTACAATATTTCGCTTAAAACTCAAATAATGGGCCTATTTCTATAAGTCTAGCAATCATTTTAGACAAAAAATTCAGAAAAGTATTTATACTGTAAAATTCTTTGAAATGAAAATTAAAACAATCGCGGTAATTTCAAAAAGAAATCACCATGAAAATTTTGATTTTGTGAAATAATTACGTAATAGGGTCCATGACCCTTAATTTTCTTTTTTGTTTTTAGCAAGTTCAATACAGGGCTGGCAATATTCAAAATTTAAAAAACTGAATAAGTTTAAAAAATGATAATTTTCCTTAACATTTCAACTAAAAATTCCCTATTTTTGGCGCAAGATTGTGGGCTTATATGGTCCGCGATCCCCAATTTTTATTTTATTTTTTGGAAGTTAAATTTTTTAAGTGTAATTCTGCAAACTATTGAAAAATTGTGATGGATTTCGTTTAGTCCCCCGAACCACCTTAACTGGAATAAAACAGGCTAAATTTTGAATTAACGTCTCACGTCAAACCGAGAATCTTCAGCGCATATCATTTGCAAAATTATGCATCAAAATATGATGAGGCCAAACAGATCACTGATTGACTGTCAATCACTAAACATGTCAGTGTTAAATGTACCGAGATATGTTAAGACGTATAATGGCAAGTCATATGCAAAAAAATAATAAAATAAATTAAAAAAAAAGAAAAGAAAAGGTCTATGATAAAGATGAACCAGATAAAATCATAAAAAGAATGCTTTACCAAGCAACAGAACTCATCATAATTCAATTGTAAGTAACACCTTCTCAGTATACTTAGACAAAGACTTATCTCTGGACAACAAGGAATCACTTTCTGCATGTAAAGTTGTAATCAGTCTTATCATTATCATAGGAAAAAACAATAGATGCAACTCCCGATAAAGTGATCATTTTAGTAATAAAATCAATATTTTGAATTACAGTAATACGGACTTTTCCACGAGTCGCATGCATTGTTGATCTCGCTGATTCGCAAATGATAGAAAGCAGTTAAGTCTTTTTGGACCAGTTTACAACCAAAAAAGAGATAGCTTTTTCAGATTTTGTTCTCAATTGCATTGGAAATGTTACTTTTTCTTTTGGTATTTAATATAAAAAATAGTTTGTTTCTTTCCAATTTGTGGAGATGCATTTTTCACATACTTCTTGATTCATGTATGTATAATAGATTTTTACATTATATAGCAAAAATAGATAAAATATTATAGGCCTAAAAACGCTATTTCAGCTGCTAGACATCTGGCACTCCATGGTGGGTGGGGAGCAAGGGAGTGACCTTGATATAATTTTTGTCAAGAATACCGCTTAAGTGCACGCTAGGGACCTTCTTGATCTCGCTTGAGGGGGTGAATATTGTTCACCTCTAGTTGAAGACCCTCAGGCGACATCAAGATGTAGACAGGAATAAAAGCCCTGTCCTTGAAAAACTGGAGTTCTCTATGTATCGTGTGCGTTTTTGTCAAATGTACATTCACTCCATATCCTTTCATTTTTCCTATCTATGAAAGTATAGAGTATGAAGGCATATCTTTTTAGTTTGAAATGGTTTTTGATTTCATAGAATGCTATAACAATGAAAACACGAAATCAATCTTCTGAATATGGATTTAAAGTGTGCACACTAACATGATAATCTGAATTTCTCAAGTTCTGTAATTATGATAATCTGAATTTCTCAAGTTCTGTAATTTTGAAAGATAGGTCCCGTAAGGGGATCCACCATATATTTACATTATTGCTCTTAAACTTTTGAATTCTTCTCAGAATAAATGATCCCTTTATTACTGGAATAAAACTTAAGGGGTCTGAATCTTATAAGACCATTATTCATAAATTCGCCATTAACATTAGATGATTATCTATTTTCAATAAAACAGAACTTGCATGTTTGAGATAAATTGTTTCTGTTGATTAAATAAAGGACAAGAAATTTAAATTGGTTCTTGGAATTAACAAAACAGATAAGACAACTAGAATTCAGTTTGTTAAGTTGTCGGATAGAATTGGATACATGGAGTGTTTATATTTCCTACTCAACTTTAGTATTGAAAACTCTCTCAAGCCAAATTTATATGCATAAGAAATGCATTAAGATGCGTGTGAAAAGACACTAGCATGAAAAAGTATCTTTGCTATGCATTTTATGATATTAATCTGGGGATTTGTATTTCAGTTTAGTTAATGAAAAGGATCTGAAAGGGGTAAAAACATGTAAAAACTTTAAAATTTACAGATACAGAAGTTCGTTGAGTTTTGCAGAGTGATAGATCAGTATAACGATGCATTATATCTGGTTTTATTTGTCAATCAGAATAATAAGCCAAAAAGTAAAATCGGACAAAACCTTCAGAGAAGTATGAATTTTATAAAGAGAACAGACGTGTGTGCATTAAACTCATAACTCCAATCAAGTTGCAAGACACTTTCCTTAATGTCTATTTATTGCACAAAAGAAAATATTGCTAATTTGTCCGACATTTTTTTCTTAAAATTACAAAATAAGTTGGCTCTTGACAGTTCTGTTCGGTAATTTTGTAATTTTATTGATGTACTTACATTATGGCTTAGTTCTAATCGAAACACAGCCTTAACCACTCTTTAAGTTGACTCTTCTTATTTGTTCTCCGTCATCAAAAATATTTGGTCCTGCCTTACACTATAATCATCAACATTGTATCGATGAGAGTTCTTCGGTGACTTTTACAGAAGCTGCGTTTGTTTAAAGTAAACGTTTGAAATCACATAGTTTTCATGTTGAACAACCATTATCCCTTACTATAATATATATTTTAATATGTTCCATAAAGACATGAAGCACCCATTCAATGATTCATGAATCCAGCAGTAAGGCGAGGAATCCGATAAATATTGAGGTTTAGAAGACAAACCATAGATATCCTTCTGATGGAAATCACAGAGTTTGAAATTCTAACGCAATTCCTTGAATATTTGACACTGAAAACATAATTTAGTTACCAGATCCATTGAAAATGATTAATGAAATCGAAGCTCCATTCAGTTCTGAATCTGCTTCATCAAAAATACCATCTAGACAAAAACTTTTTTACATTTTGGTAAAGCTTATTTGCGCATATTTCTTACAAATTATAAGAAAAATACCACCATCAGAAACCTTTCAGTGTGATAATAAAGTATCATTCTAGTTCTCTGTAGATGAATTTTTCAGAAAAAAGTGCACCACACGTGAACATACTTGAAGAGGTGGCAGAGAGTATTGGTAAAAAAGTTCTCCACGCGAGAAATTATCAAATCACATGAAAATGACCAATTTTCATCGTACTTTGACTAAAATATTTGAATATTTATTATCAATGCATATTTATTCCTTGTTCGTGAAAAAATATTTAACACCTTGGCGGGGTCTATTATATAGTTGTCGCCCTATTGCAGTCCTAGGAAAAATAAGGCATGTAAACTTAAAATATTTTACAAGAATAGTAAAGTGTTGACAACAGTCTAGAGGTCAGTATCGGGAAAGTCGGGGTACATAAGTGAATCGGAAGAAAGTTGTTACTGATATTGTAAGACTGTCCCAATTTTTGTTTATTATGACTTGCCATGTTTTTTTTTTTACTTTTCGATATTAGAACTACCCCGTTTTTCCCTTTTGCTTCAAAATTCGCTGGCTTACTTTGTTTGCCCGATTCAATTTAGAGAAAAGGTTTCCAACAATTAACCATCTGTGTTTACCGATGGTGAGAACATGAATTGACTTTTAGTATTTTAAAGTTTAAAATGAAATACTGAAACTTCTCTAAAAGGTGGCCGGGAAACGGGTTTCTCATCTTTTACACCATTGTGCAACATCATCTTGTGGATAAGTTCAAGTTCGCCTCATTATAACTATATCTGTACATACAAAACATGCTCTTGTCGAGTCAAATTTGATTGAAAGCTTATTCACATAACCAGAAGGGTACAACATTCCAGTATTAGATGAACATATTTTAACAGAAAAAAGGTAAGAAAACATTAATTATGAGAACACAAGTTAAGACAACCATATTATCACGAATATTTCGGCAAGACATACACACAATTTGAAATGTAAACAACCCAACAATGAGAAAAAAATTGTGAAAAGAATACATATAAGACAGATACCGTTACGTAGCATGCAAGTCAACAATAGCATCCATTTCCCCCTAAATTGTTCGCTTTATGCCAGAATGACAGATGGAAATGGTTTTACAGAATTGGATAGAAGCAGTAAAATCTGTCAGAAATAACCAAATTCACAAGTTACAAAAATCAAGAATTATACATTTTGAAAAATGACGAGCAATATATTGTCCAATCTGCACGTCCTTATAATTAATATCAAAGACATATGAAAATTATTCCCTGTATATGTAGAAAGATTTATATGCACTTAGATAATCCTTTTTGGTTATTTGTTCTCTATCAGCTTTTACAAGTTTTTCGGTTAATGGACTTCTAAATGTTTTGGTTTGATCTGCACTGATGAGACATAAGTTGTCGAAATGTGCATATGCAGAAATAAATTAACAGTAAAGTAAGTGAGAACCGAACCGTCAGTCAAAGAACGAACATTCCATGGACAAAGGCAACATCGGAAACACTAAGAAACAAGGACGCCACTTGAGTACGGGACAAAAAAGAAAAACGAAGACACACATACAGATGAACAACACGGACCCAATAAAAACCATGTGTGAGATCAGGTGTACCGGTAGAGTAAGCATCTCCTGCTTCTTATAAGACACCCGCCGTGTTGAACATGTCAACTCCGGTAGTAAAGTCAAATCCGATAGAGTAAAATAAACTTTAGTTGTAGAGGGAAAGATCTGTTGTCATCTGGGAAACAGATATCCCGTAACGATCGACAAGATCGTGTAACTTCGGTAATTGTTATCATAAAAGTATTAAAGAAGATACAGAAGTAATGGAATTGATTGTTTTATCCATGCATTTCCTCGTTCAAACTTTTCTAAATAGCCTTTAAAACATGTTGGTCATAATTTGAAAAAATAAAAATGATTAAAGGTTTCCATATATTTATATTGTTTTAATCACGGATGTATATTTCACCCCAAGCGAGGAGTAAACTCTTGCAATATTTAAAGTGCAAACCATTGTAAAAGCAATATAAAGATATAGGAACCATAAATTATACCGGATAATTTGAGACCATTGGAACGGACACAAAACTAAAAAAGCACCACGCCTTATTAAAATTTGCATTTCAATGCGAAACTCGACACGATTATTAGAAACAACATCTGCTATCAAAATAAATCATTCGAGGTATTCCAAAACATTTGACGCAGCTCGCAATTTATTTCTTCAAGCTTAAAATTGTGTCCTTTTCACTGGTTATTAAAAAAATACTGCAATTTAAGCATTTCAATGTTGATCAATACATGCAAGTTTGTAATACCTGAAAAAATACTGCAATTTAAGCATTTCCATGCAAGTTTGTAATACCTGAAACGAAAAACATGTTTTATATTGCATGTATATTTTGATTAATACGTCTTTATGATCTGAAATGTCGGATGAGAGGGAGGTTGTGATCACATGTAACGTTGCTATGCCGGCTGTTCCAAAAGTTTGCTAAGTTGTTGTTTTTCAAGACATATTAGAACTACACCTTATTTTGTACATTACATTTTCGCTTGCAATAAATGGTCTACAATGAGACTTAATCGGTAGATAACTCAAGGTAGAATATATATATCATTGACCACTTTGAATATTCCGGAATGTTCGTGTTGTGATAATGAGATACTTTACCCCGACATAGCTATCTCGTAGCCGTTGTAGAAACAAGTTAGTTATTTTGTATCTCGTGGCCAAGACATATCTATTTCGTGGCCACGACTAAGCATGTCGTGAGAACCATATTGTCTCTAGCGGCCACGAGATAAAAACAGTTTTCACATGTCCCCTCCCTTCATGCTTCCGCAAGCATTATATCATTAAAGGTTGTATTTTGCTTGCAGTAATTATTAAAAATTCAAAGTACATACGTTTATGTGTACTGGTCTAGATTAGTTATGATGTTCACCATATAATTTACATTTAAGAAGGATAGCAATGAACCAAGAATACTATCATAAAAATGCAGTATTATCTGGAATGGATTGGATATTGGTAACAGATTTTTAACGAAAAATTTTCAAGTACTTTATGTTTAAGTGCTTTTTTTCAGGACTAAAACTAACCGTGTTGAACAAGTATTGGATTGATAGACCGTTGGTAAGTAATTTATTGGTAATCACTGCATTTCCAAGTATCCCCTGTGTGTGTTAAACTTCAATTGCCTTTTTATTAGCAGCTAAATGTGATACACCCCTCATCTAGATCATCTAGGATACTAATGTAATAAAAACTCATTATAGTAGATCCTCAAGTTATAATATGTCTTCAGCCTAGCTAAATGAGATTTATCAGTTACAAAGATGAAGAAGGAGTAAACCTATTCAATACTTTTAAAATATGATACGCTTTCTACCTATTAATGAGATGTTTCAATCCATTTTCTTTTTAGAATAGTTCCCAGCTGTCCAAATTTCTACAATCCTGAAAACATCAGATTCAGTTTATCTTAGATCACTTCACTGTATTCTACTAAAGGATTTTTCTACACTTTATACGACCCTTCCACATCAAGTAATTAAATCTGAATAAGGGCAACTTATTTAATGTGCTTTTAGATTTTCTCGTCTTCAGTTCATTTGCTATAACAGAAATCAAGGATTCTTCTCCAATATAACTTACAATAGCCATTGCTCCTGGACATGTGATGATATGATTAAGGCACTGAATCTCTCGCTAGACAACATCTATGTTCTTCTTAGCACCATTGTTTATAAACAGGTCATTTGAATCCCCATGGGTACTAATTGTGCCTCTCTAGTTGCAGATCTTTTTCTGATCTGTAACGAACGGGATTTCATGAAAAAAACTACACAATGTAACTATACCAAACAGTGAGAAACTGATTTCATTTTTCAATGATAACAGCAGGTATATTGACGATATCCTACGATATCCTTTAAGATTATGTCGAATTCATTTACCCACAAGATTTAAAACTTTATAAAACAAACATTGGTTCTAAATACTGCCAACTTCACAATCTGACCACAGGGCCTTGTTACTAATTAGAAAATTTTACTATCCATGCATATACACTAACAAGGGCGGACATCAGTTCCACACCTGCTCGCTTCAACCCCAGTTTATTTTGTTATTTCCTTATAAAATATTCAAAACTTGGTCTAGTTCACTTCCCAAGATGTTTATCTTTTCAAAATATATCATGAGCCCCATCTGATTACCTTCCGTTTGATTGGGAGCAATCCTTTTTGTTGAGAAATGCACTGAATTGTCAACTCCCCGCAGGTTTTGGTAAAGAATCATCAGAGATTTCAGAAGACATCAGCAGTATCAGTGAGAGGCCAGTATACCTGTAATATATTCAGGTCATTGGGCCCCAAAGCCAATTTAAAGGAATCGCGAAAAATATCCTGTCAATATTCCCTATTACGTATAGAATGTAAGTTATTTGCCAGTTTTTCTGGATTTTTTAATCATTTTTGACATGTTTTAACAACATTTCAATAAAAACGAGGGTAAGAAATGCCTTTGGTAATATTTATTTATATGATAATCGAACTAAAATCCAAGGTATAAATTTAAGCATTTTTTTCCCACAACACGACGATATGGTGAAGTATAAATATTTATAATGAGGTTTGGGTACCCAGGAACCGGTTTAACCCTTACGCTAGTTTTTGCTTGTGCCGGTACCAAGTCCGGATATTCCGAGTTCGTATCGTTATTTACGTTTTTCTTTTTGTATTTCATTTGTGTTTTTCTACTTAAGTTTGCTTGTGGATTTTAAATAGTGATTATAATTTTCGACCTTTGAAGGTGTTTACTGTTACTCACAAGTGAACGAACTAATTGACATTCGGACGGACGGACATACACGTAATGAAGTTGAACTGAATATCTCACCACTTTGTATTTCGGGGTTTAGAAATGAGATGAAGTAGGTTTTTGTCTCTAATATTTATCCTATTATTAATTAATTAATTAGGATTTATTATTGAAACAAAAACTGGTCAGATTATGTCCGTCTGTGGTAATGAAGAACAAGAATAAAAATAATGTTCCATTACATAAAATGTATTGTAAAGGCTTTGTGTCGTGTTCATTTACTTTACATTATGTCATTATTTATTTTTGTAATATAACTCCCCATTTCGTCTCGTGGTGGGGATAAAAATATTCATTTTTATGTTATTTCTAAGTTGACATTTAACTATCATATAAATCAATTCATCCTGTTAAACTGAATTTAACGCGAATAGGTTTTCATACAATTGTAATTTTTCTTGAAATATACCACAATAAAAATATCGTTATAACGATATAATTTTATCGTTATAACGATATATTTATATCGAGATAACGGACTTCAAATATCATGTACAGACTGACAGTCTGTGTATGTCAATTTGATATTTGACTCAAGAAAAGTATTGAAATAAATAGGAGTAACAGTGTAAGGTTATTTCACTGTTATTAGGTCATATAAATTGTTTAAAAAGAAACAAAAAGACAAAATCCACTGTAAACTGGTTCCTTTATTTTTTTGACAGTGAACATGCTGAACTCTTCATACATGTAATTAGAAAGTCAGTTTCGCAGATATACAAAAAAAAGTTAAGAGGTTTGCATTCCAAAGCTTATCCCTACTTACTCTCTAATGAATTTGGTGTTCCGAAGTGTATAATGTTCCGTATGTCAGGTGCATCTGTACCCATGCTGTATGCCTCAGTAGCAAATAGTAATCCACACATGTCTTCAACTACCTGTTTCTTCAACTGAAAAATAAATTATTAACATGAGAAACAATTGGTTAGATATAATTATAAATATTGTTGATGATACATGACAGATTGATAATATGAACAAAATGAAGAAATACAATGTAGTTTAATTCAATTCAATGATAAGTGCAAACAATGTATGAAAAAGACAGGAAATGGGGTAAATGTCAAGGAGACAACATCCCATATCCAGGTTAAAACGACCCAAAACAAAACATTAGGGGTCACCATATGGTCTTCAACACAGTGGGGAACCTCACACCATATAGTAAGCCCTAAATAGCCCCGAAAGGTAAAAAAGTGAATAAATCAATGGAAACAAACCACATCCAATAACCCAAATATCAAGAAACTAAAATTTTATAAGAAGACAAAGACAAGCCAATGACCAACATATTCCTGACTTGGGACAGGCGCAAAAATTGCAGTGGGGTTAAACTCGTTTTCTTGGATCCAAACCCTCCCCCTATGTGTGGTGAGTGGCTAAAAATAAAAACACAAAAAGACTCACAGTAACAGTTGTCTCGCCCGTCCCTGCTTCACCTCTAAATTGATGTGAAATCTAAATGAACTTATCAGAAAATTGAACATGCTCACTAGACTGTGAAATTAAGGTCACATGCATAAGTCATATGGTAGACTGTCAAGCACTGTCCAAGACCAACCAACATACAAAATATCATTGACCTACCACTAAGAGATAATGAGAAACTAACATGTTCACTAGACCATGAAATTGAGGTCAAGGACAAAAGTTACCTGCCAGACTGACATGTACTACTACATTCCAAATATTATCAACCTACCACTTGTAGTTATTGAGAAATGAACTTAAGCAGAAAAACTTAACGCGGCCACTCAGGTCAAGGACAAAAGTTACCTGTAAGACCGACATGTACTACCCAAGACCAACCTACATACGAAATATTATCAACCTACCCCTTCTAGTTATTGAGAAATGGACTTGAGCAGAAAAACTTAACATGGCCACTCAACCGTGAAATTGAGGTCAAGGGCAAAAGTTACCTGCCAGACTGACATATACTACCCAAGACCAACCTACTAGTATATACCAAATATTATCAACCTACCACTTGTAGTTATTGAGAAATGGACTTGAGCAGGAAAACTTAATGTGGCCACTCAACCGTGAAATTGAGGTCAAGGGCAAAAGTTACCTGCCAGACTGACATGTACTACCCAAGACTAACCTATATACCAAATATTATCAACCTACCACTTGTAGCTATTGAGAAATGGACTTCAGCATGAAAACTTAATGTGGCCACTCAACCGTAAAATTGAGGTCAAGGACAAAAGTTACCTGCCAGACTGACATGTACTACCCAAGACCAACCTACATACCAAATATTATCAACCTACCCCTTCTGGTCAGTGAGAAATAGACTTAAGCAGAAAAACTTAACGTGGCCACTCAACTGTAAAATTGAGGTCAATGACAAAAGTTACCTGCCAGACTAACATGTACTACCCAAGACCAACCTACATACCAAATATTATCAACCTACCACTTGTAGTTATTGAGAAATGGACTTATGCAGAAAAACTTAACGTGGCCACTCAACCGTAAAATTGAGGTCAAGGACAAAAGTTACCTGCCAGACTGACATGTACTACCCAAGACCAACCTACATACCAAATATTATCAACCTACCCCTTCTAGTTATTGAGAAATGGACTTAAGCAGAGAAACTTAACGTGGTCACTGGACCGTGCAATTGAGGTCAAGGTCACATAATTTTATGTCCGTCACGTAGCACTTGATTAGTTCTACCACTGGACCAAATATGATGTTCCTACAAGTACATCAAAGGGTTTTCAAAATATCCTGTATTTAGTAAAAGTTAACGCCGTCGTCATACTTTGCACGCCTATGTCTCGCTTTCCGAGACTTTCGTCGCGGGCGAGACAAAAATCAAACTAGAAAAAAGTCCAACTTATCAAGACGAGTACCCTTACAATGAAGTACATAAAACATGAAGACAATACACACAGGCACTGTCCGGACAAATGCTCGCAGTTACTGACAGCTAGCTAAGGACATAATTTCTGTTGACTATGATATCAAGCCTTCTTACATATGGAATTTCAATTGAAATACTTCTAAATAGATTTGGTATAACAACATCATCAAGTAGTATAAATATATAGAGAGGGATAAAGAAAAGGGAGTTTTGGATACCCATAAACCGCTTTAACCCTACCACTAACTGTTGCTAGTGCTAGTGCCGGTACCAAATCTGGCTATCCCGAGTTCCTATCATTGTCTATGTTTGTCTTTTGTCATTTTTTTTGTTTTTCTTGTAAAGATCCCTGGTGGATTGTGGCATGTGAGTGTAATGTTTGGCCATTGTAAGTGTTTCCAGTTATCTTTCCTTCATTAATTGTACACTTTATGAAATGAACATACATTTTGTAGTAAATGAGACATTATTCATTTATGAACAGTCTTTAATTATATTTTGTGCTACCTGAATGCTCTTTGCAACTCTATTATTAAACATTTAGGAGCATATATCAGAGCTCGAAGATATTGTACTACATCATGTTCTGTACACGTACTTTTAAATAAATAGATTTTTTTCCTTTGTCTTAATGTGGTCTTGACTTTCTCTTATGTGAGGGGGCCGTAGGTGTGCCATCACTAAATTCAAAGTTAATTTTTTTAATATTATTTTCCACACAATTATACAAAATATGCAATGTACATGTCATGTACCATGTACACAAGAATTTCAATTTTTGACAATGGATTGTTATACATTGTTATACAGACCCCATTTTGGACTTCTTGAACTGTTTGTACAATTAGATAATATTTATCATGTTTTCATACACACCTGTTCTGTGCAAGATGCATGGTACTGATAAACCATATCTTTCAACTCGTCTATGACTGGTGTACCATCAATTTGTGGCAAAAGTGTCATCTGGTAGCCCGCTGCACACCACTTTAGCTTTGAATATATTACGGTCTTTGGAAACAGTTCTTTCTCGTTGCGGAACTTTTGTATTACTGGTCCAACAGTTAACTCAAAGGACTCCTGTGTGTTCTGGGGTAGCCTTTTAAGAATATTTAACTTGATATTGTCTCGTGCAACTGAAGTTTTGACAATGGCCACTTTTTTTAAACCTAATGTTTCCTTGATTGTTTTTATTGTCTTAACTGTTGCTGTTCCTGTCAGTGCCAGTATACGAGCATGTGGAAAGGCAGATCTCAGTTTTGAAATTCTTAAAAAGTCAGTCCTGAACTCTTTGCCCCATTTCTCTATGCAATGTGCTTCGTCAATAACTATATGGGTGACATTATCTTGCCATTGTTTGTTCTTAAAAATAGCAAACATTGATTTGTTTAAGAAATGTTCTGGGTGACCAATAGCATATCTGTACATACAGTTCTCAAACTTGCTAACAACACAACTGCAATTACTGCCTTTTGTTGAACATTGTTTTTGAACATTGTCAATCAAGTCACTAGATAAACATATTGAATTTTCACCATAACGATTTATTTGTTCCGTAATAATAGAATTCAACGGATTTATGATCAAAACTGTAGATGTTTTTACAATGGAAATAAACGGCAGTGTTTCGAAAATCAAAGATTTTCCATAGCCAGTCCTCAAACATGCAATAACATCCGATACACGCAACTGTTTGATGCAGTCCGTCTGTTTTGGTTTGTGCATTGAAAAGTTAGTTTCCCTTGTCAAAGTTATGGTTGAAAGTGCAACTTTTAAACGTAAACTATCCTCCAAAATATGAATCTCATCAGTTGACAATTTGCCTAGTAAGGGTGTCGCCATGTTTGTTTACATACTGTACTCGTCTTCCGTCGTCCCATAATTCCGCATTTTCATAGACCAATCAGAGACGACTAACTTTTCTCATCCACCTGGCCCTACCGCGAGGTTGGGACAGGTTCGACCAGGCTAGAAGACAAATGTAAACAATGAGAGGTTCTGCAATGAAAAAAACGACTTATTTCGATTTGCTAACATGGTTCGATCAAAAAATTTCTAAATTTAATAACTTTAGCCGACAAAAAAAATTGTGAAGTCATAAAATAACTACAAAACATTTCCCTTTGTATGAAAAATGAATGAACATCATTTCCCGCGCAACCTTGGGAGAATTTGACACAAAACCTAATAAACTATCGAATAGAAATAAGAAATAAAAGACAATAAACAAGTTATCCGAATTTTGAGAGCTGGAATATTGAAAAATATCATCCCGCTCGCCAGAATATGAAGCCTGGGGCTCGTTCGCTGCGCTCACTCGCCTCTGTGCTTCATATTCTTGCCCAAGGGATGATATTTTACGATATACAAATATCAAAATCCAGATAACATATACTCACACGCGTCTGTTCTACCCTGCACGTTTTTAAGGAGCGTAACCTTACTCTCACATCGAAACTTTTACAACAATGTTATAGATTTCTTTTAAGAATTGAATGCAATATTTTGTAGTTTTACTGGAGTGTAAAAGCGTGGACCGTAGCACATTTTGAATGAAGCGCATAGCGCTTCATGTGAAAAATGTCTTACAGTCCATGCTTTTACATGACCATAAAACCATTTCCTTGTCTACATTACTATAGATTACTGCCCTGTCTTTGTTTACTTTTGTGGGTGTCAAGAAGTCTCGTGCTGTTGTAATTTTACTGTAGCCAATCAAATGCGGGGATTTTCATATGAAGGCGGAATGAATGTAAAAATAAATTATTGAATATTTTTCAGAAGTTTTACAGAAGATATAAACATTTAATATTTAAAATGACGTACTCGCAAACAGCGAATGACAAAGGGCATTTCTGATCTTCCATTTTATGGAAATATTGTAAGAAATGACAGAAGCTGATAAAAAAATCCAGAGAAACTGTGACGTACATGTAACTTGCGTTAACATTGTTACGTTATAGTTGATGTCGACGGCATATTATAAACGAATCCGTTAAATTGGCTTTGGATTCCAGTCACCTGAACATTTTACTCATATACTGGCCTCTCACTGATACTACTGATGTCTACTGAAATACATGATGACTCTTTACCTAACCCTTCGGGAAGTTTTGAGTTTGATTTTTCTTCCGTAGTGCGAAAGTGTTTTACCAGCAGACTAGCACTAGGTTCTTTGAGCTAGCTGGCAGTTTAGCGGCGAGCACTCATTGACTAATCTTTCTAATATACGTTTTGTCACATTCCTTTCTTTTCAAAATTGTGGACAAAGAGTTTATAGTCTGCCTATAATAGGTTTTAGTCGTATGTTAATCATACTGTAGGGAAATGGGATAGAGAAAGGGGAGTTCTTGGTACCCATAACCAGTTTTGCAAGTGCCGAATTCCTATCGTTATTTATGTTTGTCTCTAGGAAAAATGAAAGGATATGGAGTGAATGTACATGTGACAAAACGCACACGATACATAGAAAACTAGTCTGTTATGTTGTTTTGTAGTGCAGTTCCCTTGTGGGTTGTAGCTTGTAATTGTAATATTGTCGGGCATTGTATACACACCATCAAAACTCGGATCAGCATTACGGGGTGCTGCATCACAAGTTTACTTCTCAAATGAGTCTTACTTTTGGTTTATTAAATCATAAAAACTGCATGTGATCAACAATATAACGGTACTGTCTTCTTCAGATTCGAATGGGCTTTACACACATAGAACTCATGTATCCATTTTTCTGAATTAATGACCGAAACAAGATCAATTTGTATGGTCATTTTACCTTGTGAAAGATAAGTTTTAGACAATTCCTCATTTATCATGAAAGCCTGTAATTCATACACAATCTGAATAAGTAGTCTATTTGTGATTTTAAACCTGCACGATGTCGAATTTAATCTGTTCCGCTTTGAAGATATAAGACTGCTTTTGAGCACGGGTAAGAAATTTCGGGATTAGAATTACGCGGTGGAATGATCAGCAGAATTCGGAGAATCGATATATTTGGATCAGCAAAACCCTCCTGTCATTGGAACAAATAGATGAAAAAAAAACAAACAATTATTACAAGTAATGCAGTAAACACTGATGCCGCGGCTTACATAAACTTAACACGAGTGTGTCTTGGACCTATAGCGGCTTACATAAACTTAACACGAGTGTGTCTTATTAATTGGATAATGTTTTAGTTTATTCATAATTAGTGTGTATCTAAATCTGACATCTTTAATTGCTACCATCAATTTGTTATCCAAACTATCAATATCTCTTCTCTGATTTTTTTATCAATTTTTTCTGACTATTAATTTGGAGATTAATAGGATCTTGCATAAGCTCAGATTAAAGATCGGGCCATCTTTCACAAGTGTAAGAAATTTCGTCTTTTCTCGAGTGGAGCGTAGCGGAACGAGAGTAAAAGACGTAGAATTTCTTACACGAGTGAAAGATATCCCGATCTTTCATTTTGACCGAATGCAAATTCCTATTTCTTCCGTAAAACACGGATAGAAATGTCTAGAAACTTATACCCTGTGAACAATGTTGTCGCCATTTGAGTGTTCCTAACATTATGACGTCAGGTGTTTTATGACGTTTTTGTTGTATCACAAAAATCAACACGTCTGGTTGGTCATTTACCGGTGTGAGATGAGGTTGCGTGCATCGATCTCACATGGGTCATCTCCTACTGTAAACCACCATTTACGGAAGAAGACAGTTTTCTCACACTTGAGACAAGCCACTACCGATTTTTAGCCTTATGAGATATTCTTTTCTCACATTTCTTCATTCGCGACTGTCAGGGAATTCACCAACCCAGTAGTCAGTACTTCGGTGCTGACCCGAAAACCGATTTATTTTGAATGTTGCAATATCTAAATTTCATAAAATTTTGTCTATTACTAAGGAGTATCTCCCTCATGCAAATCTCTGTCCTTCACTGAATTTTGGTTTTTCCATTTAGATCATATTGGTTATTTGATCTCTAACAGCTTTTACATGTATTTTGGTTTATGCACTTCCAAAAGTTTTGATATGATCTGCACTGAAGAGACATGAGTTGTCGAAATACGCATATGCAGAATCTATATTAACAGTAACTTCGGTATTTTGTATTTATCTCGATAGTAAAATTTCGATTTTAATCATCGAAATTATAGTATCTCCAGCGAAGAATTATTCTACTCATTCCTACCTGAAGGAGAAACTGTAATTCTATTGAAAGCATTGCATTTGAACAATGTGTATATTCTTCAATCTAATTACGCCATAATGAAAACTGTCGCATTTGGTTCGTAAATGATAAATCAAAATGCGGGGTTGACAGTGTAATGGAAGCCAGATGGCTGGAGGGAAGAGTGAAGGGCACGTGGAAGAAAAAAAGTCGTGAGAAGGAGGAAAGGGAACTGAAAGGGACCGGGGAAAAGGGAACGATAGAGAGAATATATTGAAGGGGCAAATATATAACAAAATACCGAAGTCACTGTAAATTTATTTTCTGCATATGCGCATTTCGATATTTTATATCTCATCAGTGCAGATAAAACCAAATCATTTGGAAGTCCATTCTCCAAAACGTGTAAAATCTGACAGACAACAAATGATCAAATGGGTGTAAATAGAAAAGCCAAAATTCAGCTAAGGACAGGGCTATGCATGAGGAAGATACTAGTACTCCTTAGCTTTTAAACAAAATTTTGTAAAATTTAGATATTGCATGTTCCAATAAAATCGGTTTTCGGGTTAGCACCGAAGAACTGACTATTGGGTTGTTGAATACCCTTGGGGACTTACAGAGGCATCGGCCCAGTGGTAATAAATACCAAATACCGAAGTCACTGTAAATTTATTTTCTGCATATGCGCATTTAAGGAGAGGAGGCGGGAGGAAAAGAGAAAGGGACAGAGACACCCACCTGTCTGTCGTCTCCTAAATGAAGAATACGGAGAAAATGAGTAATTTCTGTCAAAATTATCACCATAAAAATAAGCAAGTCTCTGAAAACAAAAATTCTAGACTATTGAGGAGCTGGGAGAAGCGATATTAAAAGCACTGACTATCCAAATATAAAGTGAAAAGGGGAAAGTCGGCAGCGATCAAAAATTAAAATACACGGAGATAAAGAAAGGTTTAATACCCGAAACAGCTTAATGCATTCAACGTTTCGGCCGCATAGCCTTCGATTAGGGGCTACCGGGCTGAAATGCGGAGAAGGAGAACATATATTAAAGTGAATGTATCAACTATTCTACATATAAAAAAACATTTAAATATTTTTGAATAAGTCTTCGATATTCTTTTTTCTACATTGTGTATACTAAAACGTTTGACTTCACTTTTTTAAACATAATTGAATCCAAAAAAAGAGGAGCACCAGTCGCTCACTTTTATTGTTTGATTAGGTATAATTGCCCGAGTCAGTCCAACCAGTGGCGCATCCCGACTGCCTAGACCAGACCCGACAAATATTTCTTTTCCAAAAAAGGGACCCGAAATCCAATTTTCCGAACCCCCCGATATGAGGGGGGTTCGGATATTTTCCTACCTATGAGGGGCCCGGGCCCCCTGCCCCTATATTCGCCACTAACAACAGGAAATACTCTTATTACATTTGTAGTGTAAAAACTCTGTTTGAACAAGGCAGTGTCAAGTTTGTTTTCTTTCAAGGTTCGTAAGAAGTACAAATTTTCTATCGTTAGAATGTATCACGGAAAATAAATTTTTCGCTGTTGCTCTTTCAGCTGAATCAAAATAAGAAAAAAAATAATCTTTCTTAGTTCCTAGATTTTTTTTATCATTTTTGAAGGTTTCACCCCTGTATTTCAGTCTGTATTGACACCTGTCATTTTGTATCATTTATTTAACCACTTGCCCTCTAAGATAAGCTTTTTTCATATATAAATTCTTCAAATTATTATTATCTGAAGAAAGAATACAACGCGAATTTCTGATCATCAACCGAGTTTTGCTCATCCAAATTTCTTATCTCTCCGCATAATTCACATCCCGAAATTTCTTACCCGTGAATAAAAGCAGTCTTATAAAACCTTCAATGCAGAACGGAGTTATCCGACATCGTGCACGCTGAAAATCAAAAATAAACTACTTATTTAGATTGTGAATGAATTACAGGCTTTCTGTGAATTGCTTTGATGATAGATGAGGAATTGTCCAAAAATTATCTTTCAAAGGGTAAATTGACCATACAAATCGATCTTGTTTCGGTATTTAATTTAGAAAAATAGATACATAAATCATATGTGTGTGAAGCCCATTCAAATCCGAAGAAGACAGTACTGTTTTATTGTTGATAACATGCAGTTTTTATGATTTAATAAACCAAAATGAAGACTCGCTTGAGAAGTAAACTTTTATTCCTCACCGCGTAATGCTGATCCCTCCGAGCTTTGGCGATGGGCATTTGCGCAAATTTACCTGAAAAACAGAAAGACATTTGCGCAAATGAAAAGTGGACAGTTGCGCAAAGGAAAAGTGGACGTTTGCGCCAAGGATTTTCAGTTACCTGTTGTCAGTACAAAGCCTGTTTGTGCAAATTACCTTTATTAAGCAAGTATTAAATATATAAAAGATTTGTTTTTGGAAAGCATTTTTGAGCAACAGACTATCAGCTATATCAAAATAAGATACATCAGTGACGGGCTGTAATACCTTAAATTGAAATGGAAAATGTTAAAAGTGTTCAGGAAACCTGTCGTAAATAAAGCATTGATGAAATATCACGACTGCACTACATTATATACAAATTACCAACATGGGTCAAACATTAAAAGCTCGATAGAACAGATTTAAACTGTAAATAGTGCTAGTTTAACGTTTTAAAATTAATACTATATATTTGAGAGAACTATATCCTGCTCAGAATCATACTTCAATTTCCCCGTGGTAGGCAGGGGGCAACGGAAAAGTCCATCTAACACCTTCGGAAGAGGGTATATAAATAAAAAAATATGCTGAAAAAAGAAGTCAGTTAGGCCACTTTTCGTTTCCGCAAATGTCATCTTTTCGTTTGCGCAATTGTCCTCGTTTTTTTGCGCAGATGTCCTATGTCCATCACCGCCGAGTTTTGCTAATAACTGTGAAGGGTATGGTATATGTTTACTTTTATCTTGACTTTGTAATTCCAAATACAAAGATGAAAATATCTTCTAGCTGCATCCTATGGGGTGTACAAATTCAGTTATCGCATAAGTGAACAGATTTGATTAACACCTTCTTGACTATAATACTGATCTGACCAGAATTAAATTGTGCGTATAATGTTATTATAACTTTGTATAATGTTCTAGTACTTTTTTTATACATAAGAGAAATAACCGAAACCTTTCAATCAGCAAATATAACACGTCTACGGCATCTTTTTGTTGTTTATTGGACAGTTAACTTTCTCTGTCCGATACAATGAAATTCAACCAATCAAAGATAAAAAAAATACACGTGTTTTTCGAGACCTAAACTGAAACAAGATATTTCAGCAACCCAGTAATCGAAAATGGTTAAGATAGTACGAAGGAATTCAATCAGAAATAATTGTTACGTAGAATTACAAAAATAAACTGGACTTGCAATTGCAAGCAATAATCGATGTCACCACAGAAAACCAATTAGATAATTGCATCTCATTTGCAGCTTCGAAATCTACCTTGAGATAAAGTTTCGTTGAAATTGGACAAAGTTGAAATTTTAGGTATTTTGGCGATCATTTTGGAAATTGCGGCCATTTTGACTTTTTATTTCATATGAATTCCTCTTTCCAATCTTACTGAACATTTATACGAAATGTAAACTAATTATTCATAGCAGTTCCTGGGATATTGAATTCCCAAATTTTTAACGTGAAATGACTGCCATCTTGAAAATGGGGGCCAATCAGACAATCCTTAACAACAATATATCACTTCGGATGGTGATCTAACTGCGTGCAAAGTTTGAAATCGTTTCGTTCAGCTATTCCTATTAATCGCTGATACAAATATTATTGGAAGAACTAGATGAAGACGAAAAGGAAGGATCAGAAAAAATGAAGAATAATAAAATGTCCTCCGACTTTGTCTGTGTAACACATATCTCCGAGATGGTAAATGAAAGAATGTGGAGTAAATGCACATGAGAAAAAGTCTCTACAAACACATGGTTAAAAACAAGCAAAGGAACAATGCTTTTATTGTTGTTCTTCATCTTGAAGTCACCATGAGTCCTTCAATAATGAGCTTTGCTCATACATCATAGTAAGTTCAAGACGACCACTACCACCGGTTTGAGCGGAATTCTTTGCTAATTGTCGAACAACGCTACATCCATGTCCTTTCTGGTCATGGATGTGGGATTGTCAACAAACCGGCAAAGTGCTCTTACAATCACTGTCATCCGTTACCCGACAAAAGCACTAGTGTCTTAAGCTAGTGGACGATTACAACATATAGACAAACACAGGCCACTCATCAAGTCGATTGTAAATGTTAATCAAAGCTCCAATGGAGCTGAATTTCCCCTGAAAATCTACATGTGGCAAAACTTCGTAGTCATCCAAAGAACTGCTACATACGTCTGCATGTATTAAGTTATTCCGTAATACGTGAAAATAATCGGATAGTGTGATTTCGCATGTTGATTTCATTGCTATAAAAATATGCAGTACACAGTCACAGGTAAACAAATGTTATTTTCATCTCGCAAATTACTGCGCGATAAGTTCGTTGATCCGAGACGCAATATAAAAAAAAACGAGTAATTTGATAAACATGCATATTGTTTTCAATTTATTAAAACAACACTGTATTCAACTCAAGAAAATGAAGAAATATAACTTAAATACTAAATGTATATGATTTTGAAAGAAACTTGTGCACTATATTTTATCGGAAGCACGAAGATCTTTTAGAGCTGTTAATAGGCTTGAAGCCTCATGCGGGGCACGTGATTTTTTCTTGCCATATCAATATCTCTCCAGCCATTTCATGGCTTCGAGATAAAAATGGATAAAAGGAAACACCTACAATGGCTGAAATTATAATTACATAAAACAATTTGCAAGGGAACTACATAAGAAAAACACGTATAAGACAAAGGACAAACGTAGACAACGATAGGAACTCGGGACAGCCGTACTTGGTACCGGCACTAGCAAAAGCCAGCGATAGGGTTAAACCGGTTTATTGGTACCCAAACCTCCCCCTTATATGTCCAGTTTCCCTATAGTATAAAAACATACGAATAAAACGCAATACAGCTAGACTACTAACTCCATGACCACAATCCTGAATCGAGAGAAAAAGACAATACGTAATTTTGAAAGACGGGTCAAGGGGTGTAAACTTGACATTATAAAATAGTGAGATGTGGGCACTTTAAATAGATTGTCAGAATTACATTTCGAGATTACAAAAATTTGAAAGTATAATAGAATATCCATATGAGAAATTCTCTCACGAACAAGTACACTAGGTTTACCAAATCAGAATAAAAAATATATACAGTCTACTTCTTACTTTTATTACTGAATGGAATTGAATAAGATATGGTTGCTAGGTGGGAGAGAAAAAGATATGAATAACAAACTCTGGCAGTTTGAGAGCCTTAACAAAATATGAATCAGAGATTTTTGCAATTTCATTATTGAAAATATATCATTTTTACTGACAGGGAAGGATTGAGAAGAAAAAAAATGATTGCTTAGTAGAATTAAAAACAAATAGCATGTTTTTGAGAGTTTAAAGAATATACTTAATATTTTGACTGTCGAAAACGGCGACAATGAGCACAGCACCACCAGTACCCAAAAACAGTTTTTAGACTCTAGATGCAATTTCTCTTAATTTTTATTGAAAAACTATAACTTTTGAATACAGGAATTATACTTTATGTAATTCTCATGTAGAATTCCAAAATACAAGTGATCTTTGATAATTGAAGAAATTTTATTTACAAAAATTGCAATAAAAAATTCTAGATTAGTCAAAAACTTTCCTTTCATTATGAGTTTTAAAAAGTTGTATTGTTACATTGCATTGAGTTTCAAGCAATAAATCGACATCTTTGCACAAGCTGTATTTTTTATTTTTGACGGGATAATTTCACAATCTATTATTAAATGTATTTGATCGTGTGAAAAAGGTTTGTTTTATACTCTGATATCCAATTCATTTCATCTGAAAGTTGATAAAAAAATCATTTATAGCAATTTTGTAAAATTTAGTATGTGATTCCACACGCCTTGAACTCTATTTTTACACCGCACCTTTCGTTAATTCGAGCATCTAAATTAAACTGAGCTGTACATCAACTGTTCAAAAAATATAATTTTCTTATATGACACAGGTTGCTAAAATTGGTCCGGGGATAGATTTTTTAAAGCTGTGTTCTTGCAGATTTTAGAAACTATCAATATTATAAAATAACTTTTGTGTCACAGTCTACACATAAATCCGGAACTATGCTTTTCCATTTTATCATAATCTATCAACACTTGATTTATATGAAGTTTCCGTTATTTAATCCTCTTATAGCGATGTTAATTGGTAAAGGAAGTCCACGTTTTAGACAATCTATCTTATAATTCATTAAAGTATGAAATATGAAAGAGAGAAGAAACCCTATTAATTTAGTACAAATAAAGGTAGAGAAGTTTAGAATATATATACTTTTATCTTGGTGTTACTTTTAAGAAAATTAACATTTTAACCACATCTGCAGAAATTGGAAACTGAGCCGTAAATATTTGGGCTACGAAACTTTGCTATATAGTCGATTGATGTCGCTACTTCCAAACTGGTGTTGAAATTTGTGATTAATTGTTTGTTGACTGCCATTTTCAAATGGCTGCCAAAAAGGCGGGGAAATTCAACATTGTCCGATTTCAATGAAATTTGGTTTCCAAATAGATATTGATGTCGTAACTTAAAATATGGTGTTAAAATTATTGTTGATTGCAATTTACAAAATGATATCTCAACTTCAAAACTGGTGTAGAAAGTGGTCCTTATAGCGAGAACGTTGTTGTAAAAGAGCCCAACAAAGAAATGTAGTAAAAACATGATAAGACTTTAAATACAGTTCAAGATATTGATGGTGTTCAAGCTACCAAAGTTTAAGAGACTGAAGAATTGGAGCCCAATATATTGGATATATTTAGATGACAAGACTCGTTGCTCGTGATGGCGACCATAGAGTTTTCGGAGTGTGTATTTTAAGCATGTTAAACAATTACCGAATAAAAAATCTTTAAGCCATATACAGTGACAAAATTAAGACAAAAAACCGCTTTGCAAAAAGGGCATAGCCTTCATCCGTAAATTAGTGAAAGAAAAATTATTTAATATTTTTAATGTTATTTCATTCCAGTCTTTAACGACGAGAACTTATGAAATAAACAAACAACACGCATAACATTTATCAAAATTTATTTTTTCAGCAATTTTAAGGAATGGAATACTAAGAGAACCGTCTTAAGCGTGTCCGAACTGTAAGTACAGCGCGACATATGTAACCAAAGTCAATTGAGGCATATAGGCTTTTGCTGCATTTCGAAAACAAAAATGGTGGAAAGTTTACAAGTCTAGCTGTCTTGCATCAAGAGGAGAAGGGGACAGTTTGTCTTATCTCAGAAGAACAGAGCTAATGTGTTAAAACAGACAACGGCAAGATAGCCATTAAATGCAACTGCTGGAAACGAACAAACCAGTAAGGTGTTGTTGTCATCAAAAGAATAGAAAAAAAACTTGACAGTAATTCAGACCAGATTGTGTTATATGATGCGAAAATTGAAAGTCATATTACTGGTATTTGCAATGGTAGTGATGGTGTATTTCTATCAACTATCAATAACAAGTAGCATTATTTATGAATATCTAAGAGAATATAAAGCTTATTACTATAGATACCTTTTATGGAATTGGAATCTTAAAGAAAAGTATACTCCTATTAAAAATATCTGCAAAGGGAATGGTTCGTTTCTTGTGTTTGGAAAGGAATTCGCACGTATAAGAGACGCTGTGTTTTTTCCTGAAGATGGGCACTTTGGTGTTTATAACTGTGATATCCAGCCGCACCGTCCATTATTTATTGAAACAATGACACTTGACAATCATTTAAATACATGGTTACGAAAAACCGTTAGTTTAAGTTCCAATGCAGATTCAAACTTTCCTATTAAATCTCGGAAATATAAACCAGTCTTTGCGGTTAATAGATTCGGCACTAATAATTTATACCATCAGCTGACAGAAATATTCAATGTTTTTTTAGTATCAAAGTTTCTGAATATTTCGTCAGAAGATGTCGTTATCTTAACTTTAGATAATGCGGAAACAACAGAAATATGCGTTTTGTGGTCACATCTATGGAGGAATGTTATTTCACTAAGTGATTTGAAATCCCCCGTATTCTTTGCAGATTTGATTTGGGTACCTTATGGATTCAGCAACCCTCTTTCTTTTTATGAATTGGACAGAATTCCGTTAATAAATGAGTTTTCAAATTTTGTAAAGTATCGTTTTAACACAACGGACAAAAGATTGAACTGTTATAATTTAACTATTTTAATTATACAGCGAAAGGAATACAGTTCTCACCGACGGGCGGTGCATCGAAAAATCATAAATGACAATGAATTATTAACAAAGGTTCAAAATGCATATACAGAACACAATGTTATATCTGTACAACTAGAGAAACATTCTTTTGCATTTCAGATAAAATTAATTTCCCAAACAGATATCCTTATTGGAATGCATGGAGCAGGAATGGCTCATATCATGTTCTTACCAAGCCATGCTGCTATCCTTGAACTCTTCCCAAATTATATGCCTAAGACCTTTCAAAGACATTACAATGCTATGGCCAGGTATAGGGGACTTACTTATATAAACTGGGAAAATATGGATTCCAGCAATGAAGTTGGTAATTACAATACTAGAATTCCAAGTCTACCTGTCCTCCTTCGTTTGAAATCTCTTCACCATAAACTTTGTGGTTGATAATTGTTATGATATATTCATTCTGACAAGTATTACGGTCAACTTTTTCATGCTTATATATGGAAAAAATACTTCGCCGAACCTGGCGTTCTTGTCGCACTTAGATCTATCAACTAATTTTTGGGATTCAACAGTAAATTTTCATAGTAATGATTTTGTATATTTTTTATACATTACTGTTGATTTTTAATTGCTATTTCTATTTGTACAAATTCTATTTATACCATTTCAATTGAAGACAATTGCGTACATTAGTCTACGTCTCATGACATATTTTCAGATTTATATAGCGACACTGATCTCATCTATAGATGGATCATTGAAATTTTTATATGTTCAGGAGTAACTGAGTAATTTGATTCTTCACTTTCAAAACAATGGAACAGTATGATAAATTATTATTTTCATATATTTTAAGAGTCCAGTGATAAGTTCAATTGTGGTCACATGATCTTGTATATTTCTTAGAGTTGTCAATACTTTACGTTTTGATCTCTGCTAAAAATAGATCAGTTTTACATTATCATTAAATATAAGGGATAAAAGACGAATTTACTTTACGTTTTGACCTGACACTGAAAATAGATTATTAATTAAAAGTTTCTTTTATTAAATTGCAAAATTTCTTAAATATCATTGGTTTGTCTATTTCAAATATACAAAACAGGACTGGTGTATATTCAGTTCCATGAATCAATTTGAAAATATGGATGCAAAAAAATCGAATAAGCAAACAATTCATATAAAATTAAGTTTTATTAACATAAGTCTCTATAATGATACGTAAATTTGGAAAATAATAACACTATTATAGCCTATTAAATTCGGTCAATGGAGAAATTTATTGACATGAGACTCGCAATACGTCCTTGGTCAATATATCTGTCTCATGTCAATAAATTTCTGCATTGACCTCATCAAGGAGGTAGACCTGGGGTAGGAGGAGATAACTCAGTTTTTCACTTTTTTATTACTTACACAAACAAATAGAATCATTACAATAGGTATTATCAAAATTTTTAAATTGTTTCCACACAGCAAATCAATATTAATTTTGTCATAAAAACAAATACCCAATTTCAAATTATTTATAATGAGTGCATTTTACTCTACATTTTTGGCCATGCCGTCCAATGAAAATATGTAAAAGTCAGATTTCTTCCAAGGGAGGTAATTTATAGCAAAGATTCAGCAATTTTATGGATTTTTACCCACTTAATTCTAAATTAAGAAAAGTTGGACGGTAGAATTTTCTAAAATTTTAATATATCTTACATATACTAGTTTTCTTTCTATTCTCAGTTTTTGGTGAAAATTAAACGGCAGAATTAAACGAGTGGAAAATTTTAGGCTTCCCCAGGTCTACCCCCTTAATAGGCTATAATGGACCGATTCAGAAATGCAACGGCATTATGGGATTGTCATTGTTCTGAACGTTCTTGATTGGTCCAAACGTCATTTACGAGGACGGAAGTTGAATTTCTGAATCAGTCCATTGTATAATAACGATAAAGGGGTAAATTTGGTTCTGCAGATGGATATTTAAAATTCTGATAAGACGTGCCTAAAACACTTTGTGTGCACACCCATGGTGATTCGTTATATATTTGTGCTGTTCCAAAATCACTCACATGTAAATGTACAGCTTACTATAAATAAATGCACCTGTCAATATGGCGATTTTTGATACTTTCTTCCTTCGTATATATATATATATAACTTTTTGTCATGTCTACGTAAAATAATACTGAATTCAGTGTTTTTTAAAAGTTTTTTTTAAATGGTTTATTTCTGTATGTTCAACGGCCATTATTTGTCTTTATCTAGTATAGCTTCACTTCAAATATTTACCTTTTTTCTGTCCTACTAGAATCGAAATAACTCGTGGAGCTTGAATATATACTGATTTTACCACGGTTTGGCACTTTATGTCAACATTAAACAAAAGACAACTTTTTTTTTTCATTTTTCCGGTCTAACCCCACCACTATTTTTGCGCCTGTCCCAAGTCAGGAATATGTTGGTCATTGGCTTGTCCTTGTCTTCTTATAAAATTTTAGTTTCTTGATATTTGGGTTATTGGATGTGGTTTGTTTCCATTGATTTATTCACTTTTTTACCCTTTGGTGGTCATTTATGGCTTGCTATATGTTGTGAGATTCCTCACTGTGGTGAAGACCATACGGTAACCCCTAGATGCTTTGGTTTGGGTATTTTTAACTTGAGATGGGATGTTGTCTCCTTGACATTTTCCCCATTTCCTTTCTTTTTCATAATCATTCTTCTACTCATGAAGGCAAACTCAAATAAAACAGACGTGCCATTATTATTTTAAATCAATAGATGACAAGAATCCCTTACAGTGACGGATATCAATATAACAGCATCTTTAGACACAAATTTTATATAATATAAATTTTGGATTGTAAAATCTTTAAACCGGCATATACGATTGTCATTTCCCAGCAAAGCCGATCTACGAGAGCATAAATCTCAACGCTTATATATCTACCTCGCCTAAACATTGAGAAAAAAATGTCGCTCTACTGACTTTAGTGATAGATCAATTGTTATCCCCGCACTCTTCTGAAGAAAATGCCGGGATATTGTTTTTGTCCCGTCTGTCCGTTAGATCGACCTTGTCAGTGGAATTCCTCGCTCATTTTTAGATTTAGTGTTTAAGTTTTGTTATAGAATTGTTGCATATACATTATTATGTATGCTGCAGATGCACAATAAGCTATCGGATTTGTTGGTCTTGGTGCAAACAAAAGACCCGAAGATGTCTATTTTGACACACGTGAGCTTGTCAGTGGAACTCCTCATTCATTTTTGGATTTAGTGTTTTAATTTTCTTAAAGAATTGTTGCATATATGCTGCAGATGCGCAATAAGCTTTCCGATTTTTTATATTGGTCTTTGTGCAAACAAGAGGCCCCAAGATGTCTATTTTGACAAATATGAGCTTGTCATTGGAACTCCTCATACATTTTTGGATAAAGTGTTTTAATTTTGATAAGAATTGTTGCATATATGCTGCAGTTATGCAATAAGCTTTCAGATTTTTTATATTAGTCTTTGTGCAAACGACGGGCCCAAAGATGTCTATTTTGACACATGTGAGTTTGTCCATGGAATTTATCCTACATTTTTGGATTTATGTATCTATCTTTTTTTTTAAAGAATTGTTACATATTGTCTTAAGATATGCAATAAGCTTTCGGGATTTTGATTTTAATTCCAAAGTAGGTAAATGTTTTGAAAATGTCAAAGACTCATATTTTTGAACTTTTAGCATATAAACTTGTATTTTTGAAGTGTTTGAAAAAAATGAAATTCTGAATACGTAGATTTCGAAATATGATTCCAATTTTTGTAAATATCCTGAAAGTCTTAAAGACCACTTTTTTGGAATTCTACCTAGCAACCATACTTTAGGAATTTCCTTCAATTAGGACAAACATTTTCACTTATTAGATTTCCAAAATTTTTTATTCCAATTTTGGTAAACTTCCAGAAAGTCTCATAGACCACTTATTTTTGGAATTCTACCCAGCAAGCATGTATCTTTGTTTTCCTATTTAGTAAAAAATATTGACTGTCTTAAATTTAATTTCCAAAATATTGAGAAAAATTAGGCCCAGGGTCTATTACAACTGTATTCTGTGTCAAGCAAGACCGTGTGGGGTTGGCCATCATTTCTATTTTACTTGGGTAAAGGCTTTATGCTTCCGGGGAAATAAAACGCTTGTAGTAATGCGCTCGGGGATATTTATCAATCTGAAAATAATAGGCATCAAACAACTACCATTTTCGAACTCCAAATCAAAATATTCCAAGTTTAGATAGATTATACTTGAACAAAGCATTTTTACAGACAATTCTTGGTATCTTATTATTTATTACCACTGGAAATTTGTTCAAACATTTGGAGATATTTCCTTATATATTTCTGTCCTTACATAATGTTTTGCCTTTCAATTTGGCCCTATCGGTTATTTGTTCTCTATCAGCTTTTTCACATAATTCGTTTTATAGTTTTCCAGTTGTTTTGGTTTGATCTGCACTGAAAAGATATGAACTTCTGCAGAATTCAAATCTTATAGTGAGTTTGTTTTGTTTATGATTACCCATCAACCGATGTCTCTTAGTCCCCGAGCGTATTCACCAGCCAAGTAGTCAGTACTTCGGTGATGACCGAAAACCGATTTTATTATCTGAAATTTGTCCAAACTTAAGGAGTATCTGTCTCGTGCATAGCTCTGCTTATAGCTTGAAAGGGTCAACAGAAACTGAATTAACGGTAACTTCGGAATTTGTAATGATATGTAATATACATTAAATTATTTCCATGTTATGTTAATGATATGTTTACGAGTATTGGGTCTGATTGTGATTTATCATTATGTGCGGATGATAGTACAGTAGTCTGTTCTTATGGGATATGGAAGGTAGTCAACAATGAAAGGAGATGGAGTAAATTCACATAAGACATAATCTCTACAACTTCATGATTAAAAAAAAACAATGGCACAACGCTTTTATTGTTCTTCATCTCGAAGTTACCACGAGGTCTTCAACAATGAGGTTTTCTCATACATCATAGTAAGTTCAGGACGATCATAGCACCGGTTTGAGAGGAATTCATTTGTAAAGGTTGACAAATATACAGTATTTCAACAAATGGCTATAATTGTCAATACGTTATATCTATCTGCCTCTCCGAAAAGTTGAATGCATTCTGTTTGGTCAGAAACGTGAACTTGCAACGGATTGCAACGCAAAAACCATGCAGAGTATTTCAGCTCAAATGGCAATTCATTTGGGTGTAAATATTGGTAGATTTTAGTCTAGAGAACGAATTACTAATAAAATTGAAAGATTCAAAAGTATGGTCGACGTCTTTCGGAAAACTCTAAACAAAACATTGTAAGTTGTCCTTAAAAGTAATTGCATTTCGACTAAGCGTGTCGGGTAAAAATGTTCAAAACGCTTGTTAAATATATTAGAATCGAAATAGATTATTGCAGTTTGGCTCTATGCGAATTAGAACATGGTCAGACCTTATGTTTGTCGTCATTTTATACCTCACTATCGCTCGGTATAAACTATTGACAAATATAAGGTCTGCCCATGTTCTAATTCGCATAGAGCCCGCTTGCAATAATCAATTTCTTAAATGAGAACAGATATTTTTGGGTAGATCCAGAGTTTGTTACCGGACTGACTAACACCGAATGTGGCATAACCGGACTTTCACTGGCAGAGTGACGGGTGCCACACGTGGAGCGGATCATGCTTACCCTTCCGGAACAACTGATGATACCTCAGTTTTTACAGGGATTCACACTGCTACTGCTTTAGTTGTGTTGTGTTCTTAAACATTTTTGTTTATTTGTTATGTTTTCGTCATACTGTTTCAATTCGTGTTGGATGTGTATTGCCGTAATTTTGGTTTTATGATTTTTGAATTTCCCCTTTCCTCGTTCTTGCTTCGGTATTCGTTTGTCGATGTACTTCAATTTTCAAGAAAAGTTCTTGAATTTTCAAAATAGTAACCCTAATTTTTTACCAAGAAAGCACCTTGAAATTTCGAGACAATAGCTTGAATTTTCGAGAGTTTTCAATATAATTTTCAAGATAGTATCTTGAACTCTTAGACGTTAAGTTGAGACAGTCAACACACTTTTGAAAGTTCACAGTTAAGGGAGTACATTAAAAAGAATCCAATTTAAGTTTCTTCAAGAATAAAAATTTAAGGTATTTAGTGAAAGTGAGAATCTTTTTGCGTGTATCAAAAGTCTGATTTAAGGTATGTAGTGAAAGTTGGAATCTTTTTAGACTTTTTACATGCATCAAACATCTGATTTAATGCATTTTAGGCTAGCCTGATTTCAGGTGGATTTATGGCAGTTTAGCGGCCAGCACCTTGACAAACCTTTCGAAGTTACGTTTTGTCCTGTTCTTTTCTTTTTCAAGATAGTGGTCATAGAGTTAGCAGTCTACCTGAATTGATTTTATTTTTATTCGTAATGTTTATCATACTATAGTGAAACGGGGTACAGAAAGGGCAGGTTTGGATACACATAAACCGGTTTAACTCTACCGCTGGCTATTGCTAGTGTCGGTACCAAGTCCGGCTATCCGGAGTTCCTATCTGTCTTGTCCTTCATCTGTGATTTTGTTACTGCAGTTCGCCTGTCAATTATGGCATGGAATTGTAGTTTTCAGACTTTATAGGTATTTACTGTTATCCTTCGTATGCAATGTAGTGAAAAAAGGGGGTCTTTTTTACGCGTAATCAAAACTCTGATTACTGCGCAATGTTTATCACTTACAATTTCATTTGTTGTGTGTCAAACACCACAATAATATACAGAAGGAACCGAAAACGCGATGTTTGCATAAACCGAATTCTATAAAATCGGGAAAACTATCAAACAAACAAAAGAAAGACGCGGCACATCAGGTGATCCATTAGGGTATGTCCTGATCTGTTTATAACCTGTTATACTGTGAGTAAGTCGATATAGAATAAAGTCAAAATCAGTTATGTCAAACCAGTGAACATAGAAATCAAGCTTTAAATATCCCCTTTTATTTGTTACACCAACACATCATATTTTCATATCAACCTAATGACCATTACAAGAACTAAATGTTCGAAAGCAGCTCAGAGTACAATGTGAAATGTACATGAAATGTACACTCAATACAAAAGAGTTAAGATTAATTAAAATGTTTGATTTTAAACTTCCATCTTTGTCAATATATACTAAAGTGTCTTAGTATAAATCAGAAGTAGTCTCTTTAATTTCAAGCCTACTGCATGAGGTAGATCTAATGGAAATATTCTGATATTTTGTTCTTAAGAGAAAGTACATTGTGTTGTGGAGGAAGCCGACATTAAAGGACTGTATCTTTAATTTCTGTGGAAGCCCTTGTAGGGTAGAGTCAAATATAAGTTGAAAGCTGCGTACAATTAGCTCCCATTCGAATCTCTTAAAAACGTGTTGTCGATTACGAATTCCAACATAATACATTACGAATTCTGATTACACTCCTTGACTGTTTGCCGACAAAAGTAATTTTTGAGTCACGTCCCGCCCGTTTTTGGAACCCATCGATCCCAAGAACAGTAAACTTTTTATTATTCCGTTGCATGATCCCGATGGCAAATTTCAAAGAAACATAATGAATTTCCAGTACATAAAAATCTGACATAGGTTAAATTTTCTTCTTGAGTTTTTTTTTTTTAAATTCAAGTCATTATGTTGAAAATTCAAGATCGTATCTTGATAATTCAAGATCTTATCTTGAAAACTATCTTCAAAATTCAAGAAACAATTTGGAAAATTAAAGTTGTTATCTTAGAAAATTCAGTATAATATTTTGGAAAAATCAATTTTTTCTTGAAATTTAATGAAAAGAATTTGAAAAAAACATCCGCTGTAATAAAATTTTCCTTTTTTAAATTTTTTAATTGTAAGGCATGTTTAACAGGAATACTACATATAAATAAACTTTATTACATGCAGATCCTTATTACACGCACAATAAATTCCCCGTTTCCCTTCTTTATCCTATTCTATACACCCATTTTTGAACGTATTGTGGAATACTGGTGTCTGTCCATCAGTCCACATGTACTATAACAGTTGCTTTGATCACCTTACCTTGGTATGTTACTATTCATCTTGATACTCTGTGGAATTATTTTGTGTTGCGGAAGAAAGACTCAAAATGTTTTCTTTTCTGCAATGAATTTTGAATTCCCCCAAAATGCATAAGTAAGAACGTGCCATCCAAATGTCGTGATCTAATCGAGAACGCTGAATAATATTTTCAATGGTTGAACGGGATAAAGAAAACTTATTAACATAAGTCTCTATAATGATTCGTAAATTTGGAAAATAATAAAACTATTATAGCCTATTCAAATTTATTGACATGAGAAAGGTATATTGACACTCGGACTACGTCCTTGGTCAATATATGTCTTATGTCAATAAATTTCTGCATTTACCTCATTAAGGGGGTAGACCTGGGGTAGGAGGAGATAACTCTGTTTTTCACTTTTTTATTACTTACACAAACAAATAGAATCATTACAATAGGTATTGTCAAAATTTTTAAATTGTAAATTTGTTTCCACAGTGCAAATCAATATTAATTTTGTCATAAAAACAAATATCCAACATCAAATTATTTATAATGAGTGCATTTAACTCTACATTTTTGGCCATGGCGTCCAAAGATAATGAAAATATGTAAAAGTCAGATTTCTTCCAAGGGAGGTAATTTATAGCAAAGATTCAGCAATTTTATTGATTTTTACCAACTTTATTCTAAATTAAGAAAAGTTGGACGGTAGAATTTTCTAAAATTTTAATATATCTTACATATACTAGTTTTCTTTCTATTCTCAGTTTTTGGTAAAAATTAAACGACAGAATTAAACGAGTGGAAAATTTTAGGCTTCCCCAGGTCTACCCCCCCTTAATAGGCTATAATTGTTTAATAACGATAAAGGGGTAAATTTGGGTTCTGCAGAAGGATATTCAAAATTCTGATGTGACGTGCCTAAAACGCTTTGTGTGCACACCCATGGTGATTCGTTATATATTTGTGCTGTTCCAAAATCACTCACATGTAAATGTACAGCTTACGATAAATAAATGCACCTGTCAATATGGCGATTTTTGATACTTTCTTCCTTCGTATATATATATAACTTTTTGTCATGTCCACATAAAATAATACTGAATTCAGTGTTTTTAAATAGTTTTTTTTTAAATGGTTTATTTCTGTATGTTTAACGGCCATTATTTGTCTTTATCTAGTATAGCTTCACTTCAAATATTTACCTTTTTTCTGTCCTACTAGAATCGAAATAATTCGTGGAGCTTGAATATATACTGATTTTACCACGGTTTGGCACTTTATGTCAACATTAAACAAAAGACAACATTTTTTTTCATTTTTCCGGTCTAATCCCACCACTCATTTTTGCGCCTGTCCCAAGTCAGGAATATGTTGGTCATTAGCTTGTCCTTGTCTTCTTATAAAAATTTTAGTTTCTTGATATTCGGGTTATTGGATGTGGTTTGTTTCCATTGATTTATTCACTTTTTTACCCTTTGGGGGCCATTTATGGCTTGCTATATGTTGTGAGATTCCTCACTGTTTTGAAGACCGTACGGTAACCCCTAGATGCTTTGGTTTGGGTTTTTTTAACTTGAGATGGGATGTTGTCTCCTTGACATTTTCCCCATTTCCTTTCCTTTTCATAATCATTCTTCTACTCATGAAGGCAAACTCAAATAAAACAGACGTGCCATTATTATTTTAAATAAAAAGATGACAAGAATCCCTTACAGTGACGGATATCAATATAATAGCATCTTTAGACACAAATATGGAACGAAGATTTTATATAATATAAATTTTGGATTGTAAAATCTTTAAACCGGCATAAACGATTGTCATTTCCCAGCAAAACCGGTCTACGAGAGCATAAATCTCAAAGCTTATATATTTACCTCGCCTGAACATTGAGAAAAAAAATGTCGCTCTACTGACTTCAGTGATAGATCAATTGTTATCCCCGCAGTCTTCTGAAGAAAATGCCGGGATATTGTTTTTGTCCCGTCTGTCCGTTAGATCGACCTTGTCAGTGGAATTCCTCGCTCATTTTTAGATTTAGTGTTTGCGTTTTCTTATAGAATTGTTGCATATACATTATCATAGGAAAAATGAAAGGATATGGAGTGAATGTACATGTGACAAAAACGCACACGATACATAGAAAAATCCAGTTTAAGGACAGGGCTTTAATTCCTGTCTACATCTTGATGTCGCCTGAAGGTCTTCAACTAGAGGTGAACAATATTCACCCCTCAAGCGAGATCAAGAAGGCCCCTAGCGTGCACTTAAGCGGTTTTCTTGACAAAAATTATATCAAGGTCACTCCCTTGCTCCCTACCCGCCATGGAGTGCCAACTTGGGCGATGCTCAGGGTTATCCAGCTGAAAGCACCAGGGTTACAAGAAGAGAATAAAAATGTTGAGCAACCTCGATCGCAGCTAAAATATGTCATTGAAGCAACACATGTCGGGAGCGGTCAATGAGAAAAAAAAAGTAAAATTGGGCAATGTATGCGTACAAATATTTGTATATATGTAGGCAAACCTTGCAGTGTAACTTTGGTTGAAAGGGCAAAAATAGTCGTGTGTACAGATTATAACATTTTAGTAAAAACATTGAAAATATTGAACAGCCAAATTGAAAAATTAAATGAAGTAGTTAACGTATGAGAAATTCTCACACGGACAAACACGCCATAACTGTAATATTATAAGAGCATACATATTATGTTTGCTGCAGATGCACAATAAGCTTTCAGATTTGTGATGTTGGTCTTGGTGCAAACAAAAGACCCCAAGATGTCTATTTTGACACACGTGAGCTTGTCAGTGGAACTCCTCATACATTTTTGGATTTAGTGTTTTAATTTTCTTAAAGAATTGTTGCATATTTGCTGCAGATGCGCAATAAGCTTTCCGATTTTTTATATTGGTCTTTGTGCAAACAAGAGGCCCCAAGATGTCTATTTTGGCAAATATGAGCTTGTCATTGGAACTCCTCATACATTTTTGGATAAAGTGTTTTAATTTTGATAAGAATTGTTGCATATATGCTGCAGATCTACAATAAGCTTTCAGATTTTTTATATTGGTCTTTGTGCAAACAACGGGCCCAAAGATGTCTATTTTGACACATATGAGTTTGTCCATGGAATTTATCCTACATTTTTGGATTTGTGTATCTAATTTTTTTTTTAAAGAATTGTTACATATTGTCTTAAGATATGCAATAAGCTTTCGGGATTTTGATTCTAGTTCCAACGTAGGTAAATTTTCTGAAAATGTCAAAGACTCATATTTTTGAATTTTTAGCATATAAACTTGTATTTTTGAAGTGTTTGAAAAAATGAAGTTCTTAATACGTAGAATTCGAAATATGATTCCAATTTTGGTAAATAACCTGAAAGTCTTACAGACTACTTTTTGGGAATTCTACCTAGCAACCATACTTTAGGAATTTCTTACAATTAGGACAAACATTTTCACTTATTAGATTTCCAAAATTTTTTATTATAATTTTTGTAAACTTCCTGAAAGTCTCAAAGACCACTTATTTTTGGAATTCTATCCAGCAAGCATGTATCTTTGTTTTCTATTTAGTAAAAATATTGACTGTCTAAAATTTAGTTTCCAAAATATTGAGAAAAATTAGGCCCAGGGTCTATAACAACTCTATTCTGTGTCAAGCAAGACAGTGTGGGTTGGCCATCATTTCTAGTTTACTTGGGTAAAGGCTTTATGCTTCCGGGGAAATAAAACGCTTGTAGTAATGCGCTCGGGGATATTTATCAATCTGAAAATAATAGGCATCAAACAACTACCATTTTCGAACTCCAAATCAAAATATTCCAAGTTTAGATAGATTATACTTGAACAAAGCATTTTTACAGACAATTCTTGGTATCTTATTATTTATTACCACTGGAAATTTGTTCAAACATTTGGAGATATTTCCTTATATATTTCTGTCCTTACATAATGTTTTGCCTTTCAATTTGGCCCTATCGGTTATTTGTTCTCTATCAGCTTTTTCACATAATTCGTTTTATGGTTTTCCAGTTGTTTTGGTTTGATCTGCACTGAAAAGATATGAACTTCTGCAGAATTCAAATCTTATAGTGAGTTTGTTTTGTTTATGATTACCCATCATCCGATGTCTCTTTGTCAACGAGCGTATTCACCAGCCAAGTAGTCAGTACTTCGGTGATGACCGAAAACCGATTTTATTATCTGAAATTTGTCCAAACTAAAGGAGTATCTGTCTCGTGCATAGCTCTGCTTATCGCTTGAAAGGGTCAACAGAAACTGAATTTACGGTAACTTCGGAATTTGTAATGATATGTAATATACATTAAATTATTTCTATGTTACGTTAATGATATGTTTTCGAGTATTGGGTCTGATTGTGATTTATCATTATGTGCGGATGATAGTACAGTAGTCTGTTCTTATGGGATATGGAAGGTAGTCAACAATGAAAGGAGATGGAGTAAATGCACATAAGACATAATCTCTACAACTTCATGATAAAAAAAACAATGGCACAATGCTTTTATTGTTCTTCATCTCGAAGTTACCACGAGGTCTTCAAGAATGAGGTCTTCTCATACATCATAGTAAGTTCAGGACGATCATAACACCGGTTTGAGAGGAATTCATTTGTAAAGGTCGACAAATATACAGTATTTCAACAAATGGCTATAATTGTCAATACATTATATCTATCTGCCTCTTCGAAAAGTTGAATGCATTCTGTTTGGTCACAAACGTGAACTTGCAACGGATTGCAACGCAAAAACCATGCAGAGTATTTCAGCTCAAATGGTAAATTATTGGGTGTAAATATTGGTAGATTTTAGTCTAGAGAACGAATTACTAATAAAATTGAAAGATTCAAACGTATGGTCGACGTCTTTCGGAAAACTCTAAACAAAACATTGTAAGTTGTCCTTAAATGTAATTGCATTTCGACTAAGCGTGTCGGGTAAAAAATGTTCAAAACGCTTGTTAGATATATTAGAATCGAAATAGATTATTGCAGTTTGGCTCTATGTGAATTAGAACATGGCCAGACCTTATGTTTGTCGTCATTTTATACCTCGCTATCGCTCGGTATAAACTATTGACAAATATAAGGTCTCCTCATGTTCTAATTCGTATAGAGCCCGCTTGCAATAATCTATTTCTTAATGAGAACAGATATCTTTGGGTAGATCCAGAGTTTGTTACCGAACTGACTAACACCGACTGTGGCATAACCGGACTTTCACTGGCAGAGTGACGGGTGCCACACGTGGAGCGGATCATGCTTACCCTTCCGGAACAACTGATGATACCTCAGTTTTTACAGGGATTCACACTGCTACTGCTTTAGTTGTGTTGCGTTCTTAAACATTTTTGTTTATTTGTTATGTTTTCGTCATACTGTTTCAATTCGTGTTGGATGTGTATTGCCGTAATTTTGGATTTATGATTTTTGAATTTCCCCTTTCCTCGTTCTTGCTTCGGTATTCGTTTGCCGATGTACTTCAATTTTCAAGAAAAGTTCTTGAATTTTCAAAATAGTAACCCTAATTTTTTACCAAGAAAGCACCTTGAAATTTCGAGACAATAGCTTGAATTTTCGAGAGTTTTCAATATAATTTTCAAGATAGTATCTTGAACTCTTAGATGTTAAGTTGAGACAGTCAACACACTTTTGAAAGTTCACATTTAAGGGAGTACATTAAAAAGAATCCAATTTAAGTTTCTTCAAGAATAAAAATTTAAGGTATTTAGTGAAAGTGAGAATCTTTTTGCGTGTATCAAATGTCTGATTTAAGGTATGTAGTGAAAGTTGGAATCTTTTTAGACTTTTTACATGCATCAAACATCTGATTTAATGCATTTTAGGCTAGCCTGATTTCAGGTGGATTTATGGCAGTTTAGTGGCCAGCACCTTGACAAACCTTTCGAAGTTACGTTTTGTCATGTTCTTTTCTTTTTCAAGATAGTGGTCATCGAGTTAGTAGTCTACCTGAATTGATTTTATTTTTATTCGTAATGTTTATCATACTATAGTGAAACGGGGTACAGAAAGGGCAGGTTTGGATACACATAAACCGGTTTAACTCTACCGCTGGCTTTTGCTAGTGTCGGTACCAAGTCCGGCTATCCGGAGTTCCTATCTGTCTTGTCCTTCATCTGTGATTTTTTTACTGCAGTTCGCCTGTGAATTATGGCATGGAATTGTAGTTTTCAGACATTATAGGTATTTACTGTTATCTTTCGTATGCAATGTAGTGAAAAAAAGGGGGGTCTTTTTTACGCGTAATCAAAACTCTGATTACTGCGCAATGTTTATCACTTACAATTTCATTTGTTGTGTGTCAAACACCACAATAATATACAGAAGGAACCGAAAACGCGATGTCTGCATAAACCGAATTCTATAAAATCGGGAAAACTATCAAACAAACAAAAGAAAGACGGCACATCAGGTGATCCATTAGGGTATGTCCTGATCTGTTTATAACCTGTTATACTGTGAGTAAGTTGATATAGAATAAAGTCAAAATCAGTTATGTCAAACCAGTTAACATAGAAATCAAGCTTTAAATATCCCCTTTTATTTGTTACACCAACACATCATATTTTCATATCAACCTAATGACCACTAAATGTTCGAAAGCAGCTCAGAGTACAATGTGAAATGTACATGAAATGTACACTCAATACAAAAGAGTTAAGATTAATTAAAATGTTTGATTTTAAACTTCCATATTTGTCAATATATACTAAAGTGTCTAAGTATAAATCAGAAGTAGTCTCTTTAATTTCAAGCCTACTGCATGAGGTAGATCTAATGGAAATATTCTGATATTTTGTTCTTAAGAGAAAGTACATTGTGTTGTGGAGGAAGCCGACATTAAAGGACTGTATCTTTAATTTCTGTGGAAGCCCTTGTAGGGTAGAGTCAAATATAAGTTGAAAGCTGCGTACAATTAGCTCCCATTCGAATCTCTTAAAAACGTGTTGTCGATTAAGAATTCCAACATAATACATTACGAATTTTGATTACACTCCTTGACTGTTTGCCGACAAAAGTAATTTTTGAGTCACGTCCCGCCCGTTTTTGGAACCCATCGATCCCAAGAACAGTAAACTTTTTATTATTCCGTTGCATGATCCCGATGGCAAATTTCAAAGAAACATAATGAATTTCCAGTACATAAAAATCTGACATAGGTTAAATTTTCTTCTTGAGTTTTTTTTTAAATTCAAGTCATTATGTTGAAAATTCAAGATCGTATCTTGATAATTCAAGATCTTATCTTGAAAACTATCTTCAAAATTCAAGAAACAATTTGGAAAATTAAAGTTGTTATCTTAGAAAATTCAGTATAATATTTTGGAAAAATCAATTTTTTCTTGAAATTTAATGAAAAGAATTTGAAAAAAACATTTGCTGTAATAAAATTTTCCTTTTTTAATTTTTTTAATTGTAAGGCATGTTTAACAGGGATACTACATATAAATAAACTTTATTACATGCAGATCCTTATTACACGCACAATAAATTCCCCGTTTCCCTTCTTTATCCTATTCTATACACCAATTTTTGAACGTATTGTGGAATACTGGTGTCTGTCCATCAGTCCACATGTACTATAACAGTTGCTTTGATCACCTTACCTTGGTATGTTACTATTCATCTTGATACTCTGTGGAATTATTTTGTGTTGCGGAAGAAAGACTCAAAATGTTTTCTTTTCTGCAATGAATTTTGAATTCCCCCAAAATGCATAAGTAAGAACGTGCCATCCAAATGTCGTGATCTAATCGAGAACGCTGAATAATATTTTCAATGGTTGAACGGGATAAAGAAAACTCCCTCTTATATTTTTGTGTGTTATTGTTTGTTGTTTGATTTGATTTTGTTTTTTTTTTATTTGCTTTATATTACAGGAAAATGGACGAATAAATTTCCGCCGAATTAGTTAATTTGGATATTAATTAATTGAAAGCAGTCTGAAACAGTTGATTTCTCATTCCTAAAGCGATCTATATCTTTTACCATTCATGACAAAATAAAATGAATGATACATGCAGGAAGTCTCCAGGGTGGCCAACTTCATTTCTTGAAGAGGATTACTAAATGACATTTCAGACTAAGTTTGTTTCTCGAGATCTAAACCTGAAGTTTCACAGGAAATGTATGTACGATTTTCCGAATATAGGATGCAATGTTAATGTTGGTATCATTAATGAGGAATGGACCTAGTGGCTCAGCTTAATTTTTTGAAACAATGGTTGAACAGGATAAAGAAAACTCCCTCTTATATTTTTGTGTGTTTTTGTTTGTTGTTTGGTTTTGATTGTTCTTTTTTTTCTTTTGTTATATTATGTATTCTATTCCAGGATAATGGACGTCTAATCGTCTACGATTTTCCTAATAGTATCTAATGTTAATATTGGCATCTTTAATGAGGAATAGACCAAGTGACTCAGCTTAAGTCTGGTTGGACTAGTTAATGCAGAGATGATTTTTGAACGTTTTTTTTCAACTACATGTAGTTTAATGTAACACTATGTTTTCAGCTGGTGGGAATGTCGGAGTACGTTGGGCCTGTCCGATTTACTTTTTGAAGAAGACCATCTAACGGTCATTGTGACTAAGTTTGGTTGTAATCAGACAGGTAATTTCATGGAGGATATATAAAAGCTTTTCTATAAGTAAAACCTTAAAAAACAAATCATCGAATTTACTGTAAATGGTGAATGAAAGGATATGGAGTAAATGCACATGAGAAAAAATCTCTACAAATACATGGTAAGAAACAAGCGAAGGAACAACGCTTTTATTGTTGTTCTTTATCTTGAAGACAAATTATGTCCATTTCGACAACTTATTTCACTTCAGTAAAATTCCAATCAAAACATTTGGAAAACCATAAACCAAGCATTAAAAAAATCTCTACTTCCGGTCATCTTACATTGTATACATGAATTAGGTGCGTGCCTTCGGGGAACACTTTTTCGAAAGGAACCATCTAAGACCCATTGTGACTAAGTTTGATTCTAATTGGACTAGTAGTCTCAGGGGAGATCTTTAAATGTGTTTTCATGGGGTCTACTTTGTTCATATACTACATATTCTTTTATTCTTAATTTAAGACTGGAGCTTGTCTCTCCAGTAGTGTGGGAGTCGTAAACAAAATTTCCAATTCGCAAGACGTATGCTCTCTATAGATTTTGGTCACTTGTGAGAATTTCTCATATGGACTTTCCAATTTTGGCATTTTAATTTCTGTGATTTCCAAAAGTAATTCTTACTACTTGTTTAATAGTACCCACATCTTATGATTTTATGATGCAAAGTTTCTTGCAATTGACCCAATGAGAACGCTTTGGTTGTTGAAAACTAACGATGAAGGGACATGAATTAAATGCAAATGAGACAAAGTCTTCACAATACATCGGCAAACGAATGCCAAAGCAAGATCGAGGAAAGGGAAAATTCTAAAATCATAAATCCAAAATCACGGCAATTCACAGCAACACGAATTGAGACAGTATGACAAAGACAAAACAAATAAACAAAAATGAACAAGAACGCCACAAAACTAAAGCACTAGCAGTGTGAAAAAAAAAACTATAAAAACTGAGGTATCATCAGGTGCTCCGGAAGGGTAAGCATGATCTGCTGCATGAATGGCACTCGTCACACGGCCAGCTAGTAAAACATGGTAAACCTAAGAAATTGAACAATGTTTGTATTATTGTTTTTCATCTAGAAGTCACCATGTTATATGTTATTTTTGTTTTTATTAGTATTTTGTCGGTCAACGGATGACAGCGATTGTAAGATCACTTTGGCAATCATTTTTTATGTTTGTTGATGATCTTGCTTCCATGACCAATGGAAAAGATTCATGGATGTAAATTTGTTTGATATATAGCCATGAATTCCGCTAAAAATCGGTGCTAGAGAACATCTTTAACTTAGTATAAGGCATAGGCAAACCTCAATGGTGGCTTCAGGATGAAGAACGACAATTAAAGAATTGTTCTATTGATTGGTTTTTACCATATATCTATAGCTACTTTGTCTCATGTTCATTTACTTCTTATTCTTGTATTGTTTCTTGTATTTTCAAAGAAGATCTTTTAATATTTTTCCCATTATGTTCAATGTTCGTTCTATGTTCTTGCTGGCGGCCTTTTTTGATTAACTGTAAATCTGCCGAATACTATTTTTGAAAGGTACAAATACCATCTTAGAACCATTATGTCCAAGTTGGTTCTTATTGAACTAGAAGATCCTTGAATGAAGTGGACGACGGACGCCATGTGATGACAACAGCTTATCATTGCTAAAGCCAGATGATCTGATAAGTGTAGTATAGACAAGAGAGGGTCAAAGCCAACATCCATCATTGCGGTAAACATGTGTTGCATCAAGACCAAAGTCATTCAAGAAGGATCAAATTTAATAGTCCTTCACAATGGCATACGTGTAACTCATAGACAATAACCACCAAACTAAAAATTCAAAAATATGGAATGGCATTGCATCGATATGGGAAAATGGGACAAGAGATACGAAAATTATAGTCCTTAAATATGGCAAAAACAATTGTGGAATACAAAAAAATAGGAATCAATAATAGTCCATCATTTTATGGAAAAGAAGTAGCATACACAGCATACAGACAACAGAAATCAGAACCCTAGTACAACAATATGACAAAAATAACTGTAGCATAAACTTACGGGTATCAAAATCCTAGTCCATCAATGTAGCAAAATAAGTGTAGCATACAGAAAAAAGGGATCAAAATCCTAGTTCATCAATGTAGCAAAATAAGTGTAGCATACAGACAAAAGTGATCAAAATCATAGTCCATCAATATACAAAAAAAGTGTAGCATACAGACAAAAGGGATCGAAATCCTAGCCCATCAATGTACAAAAAAGTGTAGCATACAGGCAAAAGGGATCGAAAATCCTAGTTCGTAAATATATCAACAAAAATTGTGCAGCATAAATGTAAAATCCAGACATTGAGATCAATATCCTAGTTCATCAATATAGCATACAGACAATAGGGATCAAAATCCAAGTCCATCAATATAGCAAAATAAGTGTAGCATACAGACTCCTAGTCCATCAATGTATCAAAATAAGTGTAGCATACAAACAAGAGGGATAAAAAATCCTAGTGCAATAATATAGCAAAAAAAAATATAAGATACAGACAAAGGGAATCAAAACGCTAGTCCTTTAGTATAGCAAAAAAAGTGTAGCATACAGACAAAAAAGATAGAAATCCTTTGTCGTCAATATAGCAAAATAAGTGTAGCATACAGACTAAAAAGATCGAAATCTTAGTGCACCAACATAACTTAAAAAGTCAAAATAAGTGTAGCATGCATACCAGACGGACAAACTAATGAACACTAGTAAGTTTATGAGAAGTATGGGCAGCACACCATGATATATTGGGATCAGGTTGTCTGGAGGATTGGTTAAATCCAATTTTCTCAAAGTATAATTTACGAGATAAATGTTCACATTGCAGAACAGAAATCATTGCACCCAATAAGTGAGTTAATGAAGGCAGATAAGATCAAGCCATTAAATAGTCCATAAATTGAAAGATGTATTAAACTGATAGACAACAAGTACCCAATGGAAAGCAAAAGTCGGCCAATGAGAGAGGTTTGCATGAGATTTATTTAGTTTTCATCAGTAAAATTGGTGAATAATTGACTACCAGGTGTTTTTTTTATATGATATCAGACCTGTTCTTGATTGTTTGGTTACAATATCCTGTAAAAAATTACTTAAATTACCCCTTTTCAATAAATGATTATTGATTACAAATGCAAAGGTTAATGATAACGCGATTCCTGATATCCCCATGAGGAGCCTCAATAAATGACTAGGACATCATGATAACAAGAACAAGCGTTAGAATCAACTGGGAAATGTAAAAGATTATGTCTCCAGCTTAGCTTAAATAAAAAACCCATAAAAATCTTTATTACATACATCACAATACATACACTCGGAGTTGAAACACAGGATTAGTTCAGAGTTCATTTCAAATAACATAATGACTTTCGAGCTAATGTTCATGTGAATTTTCATGATGACTTCTGGGGTATTGTTCATTTCAAGTCACAGGATGACTTCTGAGCTTTGTTCGCGACCATTTACATAATGACTTCTGAGTTATTTCTCATGTCAATGTAGAAGACGACCTCTGAGCTATTGTCCACGTGGATTTACAAGATGATTCTGAGCTATTGTTGAATTAAATTTTACAGGATGACTTCTGAGATATTGTTCATGTGAATTTACAAGATGACTTCTAGGATATTCATGTCAAAAACAGGACCTCTTGAGTATTGTTCATGTTTGTTTACAGGATGAATTCTAGTGTATAATATTGTTCATTTCAAATAACCAGTTTACTTCTAAGGAAGTGTTCATGTTCAATACAAGATGACTCTGAAGAAATGTTCATGTCCATTAAAATGACTTCTGAGCTATTATACATTTTCATTTAGAAGATGACTTTTGAGCTATTGTTCATGTCCATTTACAAGATGACTTCTATGCGCATGGTTAAAAGAATTTAAAGAATGACATTTGGCTATTGTTCATGTCAATTTAGAAGATGACTTCTGGCTATTGTTCTTGTCCATTTAAAAGATGACAACTGGCTATTGTTCTTGTTTATTTAGAAGATGACGTTTGGCTATTGTTCATGTCCATATAGAAGATGACGTTTGGCTATTGTTCATGTCCATGTAGATTTACAAGACGATTCTGAGGTCTTGTTCATTTGAACTAACAAGATGACTTCAGTGCTATTGTTCATGTGAATTTACAGGATGATTTCTGGGGTATTCATGTCAAACAATAGGATGGCTTCTAGAGTATTGTTCATGTTTGTTCACAGGATGACTTCTTGGGTATTGTTGTTTAGAATAACCATATGACTTCTAAAACATTGTCCATGTGAATTTACAAGATGATTTCTTTGGGTAAAAATGTCAAACAAAAGGATCAATTCTTGGGTATTCACGTCAAACAACAGGATTACTTCTAAGGTTTTGTACATGTTGGTTAACAGGATAGATTTTGGAGTGCTTTTCATTTCAAATAATTACAAAATGACTTCTGGGATATCGTTCATTTGAATGTACATGATGATTTATGAGGTAGCGGGTAACTTCCGATCCGTCATTGGATGTCTTTGAAATTTTGCATGGTGCCATATTCAGAGATAGACATGAATACTCAAAATTTAGAGTTGCTTGTAGACATGGATTTGTCTTGAGATACCTCTGAAACTTTCCTGTTGGCACCAGGCTCTTTTTTCTGTGACTGGTCGTCCGTATCTGTAATACAGCATCGGATTCTCATGTTGTCCAGACCAAGCACCTCTGACACAGTTTTCCTAAACTGTCTGTTTGATGCTACATACAGAAAGAAATTGATGGTGTAATTCAACTGCTCTAAGATTTGTGTTACATCTCTAAATACCAGAAAAGACTTGTTGTTGTTTCCGAAAGCGTGGACTCTGAGGACAAATGAAATGATATGCAAGAACGAAACAGGAGCTACCAGTAAGACGTAGGTAACCACAACGGCCAATAACATGAAACTGATCCTGGTGACGTCCATATTTGGGTCAATGCCTTTCTAGCCTTTGAATGTCGAGCAAGCTTAATAATGATGAAAGGTGTTACTGTGACGAGGATAAAGATAGGCAGGAGTGAATATAGTGAGACGCCGATTTGAAGGAAGGTTCCAAACATTGTAACGGCAGCTGGATCAGATTTGTCGTAAGTATCCGGATGACATAGCCCATCTTGTATCTGTGATGCATATGACCATACTCCATTATATACTCCCATTACACCGTATACAATGGCAATGCCAATCAAACAGTTTCGCCTGCAGAAGACTGCTTTGACCTTAAAAGGAAACTGGACGGCAGTGAATCGCTCCAGGCACAGGAATACAACAAACCATGATGAAGTCATCTTCCCATTCTTGAAAAACCAGAAATACAGCTTGCAACCGACGTCTGAGAGTGCTCGAAGATCACGTCCTAGGTACTTAATGACGAAAATTTTGTTGAATGGTTGTGTAAGAAGAAGAATCGTGTCGGATATACCCAGCGACATCAGGAAAAATCTGGATGTTAGATTGGAGAATGCCTTTGTATTCATGACGACCACCGTTACCATGTTTCCAAATACTCCCAATACCAGACATGTTGGTAGCATAACAATGTTGACGTACTCCAGCACGTCCAGAACATCATCATATGTGGTCCTGATCAATGGTTGGGGAGTTGTACAGGACTCGTTACAAACAGACCCAGTGACATTTCCATAAGTCTCTGTTGTGTTGGATAAAAAGTCAGCAAATCCATCTGTCTGAAATAAGAAAAAAATCTTATATATACCAAACTTAGTAATTGATAACATAGCATCAGTAACTACTAACTCAAAAAGTCTTCTGGAAAAACAATGATTATGGGTAGGGAAAGGCTAGTGTAAACCTATCTTTATTGATTAATTCATCACTCAAACTATTACAAATTCAATAAAAAAATTAATTAAAGGGATTTGCAAACAATAGAAAGTCTTGTTTTAATCCAGTTTTAATCCATTTCCCGGAAGACAAGTACAACCCCTTGAAATACGACATTGATTCCCAAACTATGATTTGGCACAAAAACTTTTTCCCTTGGTTTGGTGTGTCCGGGTATTATCCAGCCACATTTCGTTAAATATGTGCGAAATTCATGTAATTCGATGTGAGAAATTTCATAATTAACTTCTTGTATGTGTAAGCATATCAATGGAAACTAAATAGTCTTACCCCATTTCCTTTCTTTTTGATATTTATACTTTAAAAACTGTAAATATTTAAAAAAAAATAAAAAATGTTAAGCGATTAAGGATTACATAAGTCTACCCCCTTAAACATAGCTAAATATCAAATTTACATAATAATTGTGGCGAGTCGACATAAAAGGTACAATTATGCAGAAAAAAGCATGCTACTAAGATATCAGGACATACAAATGTTCGTTTTGGGATATCTTCCAGGTGATACATAACATATCCACTGATCTCACTCGGGGAATCAAATAACAATAACACGGATGTGTAAATCAGAGTTTTGAAATAAAAAGGAAAAGATACGGAGTAAATGCAAATGAGATCAAGTCTCTACAAATACATTGTAAAACGAAGCATTTGGAACAACACTTTAACGCTTTTATTTTTGTCTTTCATCTTGAAGTCGTAACGAGCCCTTCACTGAACAATTAATGTGCTTTGTTCCTACCTCATAGTAAGTTAACTGCAAATTAACTGCAATGTATTCTAACAATGCTGAAATTCGTTGCCCGACAAAAAGACTGATAGAACACATCCTTGTCATTTTAAGCCCGATTTCCATGTTTGACGTTTTTTATGCGATTTGAAATGTGAATTAGTAATAGTGACCACTAATATGACCACTTTATTGATTAACAGATATACAGAACTTTCAAATTATTTTTTTCTAATCTATAACGGTTTAGGCCAAAACGGTATACCGTATATCGGGTTATTTTCGCGTCGGCTTTCGTTCGCGATTTTGGTGTAAAAAAGGCAAGTGAAAAATTCACAAAGTTTATTATTCGCGTTTTTGTACGCCATCAATGCATTTGAATGGGCAGTGAGATTTATGCGTAGGCTAAAATTCGAGTACGATTGTCTTCCGCGAACATAGTGAAGATTAGTCACACGCGGAAAAAACCCGATATACGGTATTTCTTCAGACCACTCATCCCTAATATGGACCTCCCGTCCATATATGAATCTCTATATTCAGACATTATCTAGATCACCAGTGAAAATTAAAATTTTGACCACAGAATGGCACGTCTAAATGAAAAGTATAAATGCATTGCAACTTTTTATACTTGATAGCCAATTAATTGAATTTTAATGCTTTTATTCGTAAGACTTCTTCCTCTCTTTTCAATATTAAGCGCGTGTGTTATAATATTTTTTCCTAACGGAATGAATGTTATATAATATTTGTTCCAAAAGGAAGAAATATTATGTCAATGTTTATAATATTTGTTCCAATGGAACTTTTGTTAGGTGGAACAAATATATGCTTACATACTGGCATAGGGTGGCTGCCTTATGTGAGCCAATTGGAGATTTCCATTATATTGGCTAATCAATGGACAGGCGTCAGTTTGGTCACTGAGTTTTTGCAGTTTTGGTTTTGTTTGTCTGTTTATTTATTATCATTATTATAATTTTTATTTTGTTTTTTTTTTTATTTAATATTATTGTTTGTTTGGTTTTTTAATTATTATTATTACTATTGTTTATTTGTTTATCTTGATTTTTTAAGCTTGTGGAAATATCAAAGCGTTCATAGTTTTAACAGGTTTATCATTAAAATGTCAGGATTAAAAAGAGATACACAGTTTTATATGACAATAATGCTGGTTTATTCTATATATGTCTTCGTAGTGAGTTAGGTCGTTGTTTTTGACAAAACCCGGTCAGCAGTCTAAAATGTTGGTATTTGAGATCCACTGCTCACCAGTTATTTCCCCTCTCTCAACCAAATTATTACTTGTGCACGTTTAGAAATGTATCCGAAATATGGAATTGCCAGTTCAAAGCTTATGACAAAATCTATCATTCACAATTCAGAGAAAACTTTGACGAAAAATTGCTCTATAATGCAAAAAGTGTGAAAAATTGACGTAGTTGGTAACAGGAGGTAGCATGCAGAGAGTCTCAAAATGTATCCTAAAATATGGCATGACAAAACAAACATTGAGACCACTCAACAACTCGTGAGTAAATGTCTGATTTTGTTTTGTTTTGTTTTGATTTTTTTTGTGATCAGTGATTTTGAAGAATTTTGAAAAATTCGGAAGTTTAGTGAAATTCCGGATGCAAATAGGTGAAAAGAATAGCTATGAAGTTCCCAAAACAAAGAAATTTCTCTTTATTTATAGGTTTACCGATCTCGATATTTATCATTTTAATAACAAGTACGATTTCAATAATTCCAAGAATATACAATAAGAATCATTACATATGTTTTTACATCAAATTTAAGACGACTACTCAAAATTTTTTTTAATCTCTTTATAAAGAGACCTGTCATGACTTTTTATTTTAATATCCTAACTTTCGCCAGAGACAGACATCAATCACGGCACAGCATGTAACTTTTTTCGATGTTTTGCCGCGTTTCCATCAGCTAATTCGGAACCCAGTCACACACATTGTAAATATAGTCTTTATTTTAAACAACATAGTTCCAAGGAACTATTAATAGTGTCACAGATTGAAATTGTTGACTAAATTGATACGATTTCGTTGAAAATTTAAGATTTTATCAAAACTGAAAGCGGGGGTATTTTTCCTGTGAAAACACAGACAGGAAGTATCCATCCCTAGGCTGTGACCTACCGGGATTCATTTTTTTCTTACATAACAGTGAAGGTCGGTTGATATTTTCATGTGGGGTTACCGAAAAATGTGTCTTTCAGATAAAACATGTGTCCTTTTGTTTGAACTTCAGATCAAAAGTCGAAGAGCACTGAAACATGTACAATTTAACATGGGGAGGCAATGGGAGACGAGATTATTTTGTGTTACACCTTATATAGTTCTTTGGGTGGATGTAATGACGGAGATTGGCCAAAAAGTTTACCCCTTTCTGCGTCGGAGGGGTATGATTTAATGGGATTATAAAACAGGTATGCTGCTAAGATTATGTCAAGTGGTGAGAATTCTGACAGACGACCTGTCATTGGCTGCACAATACTTGACTTAATATAAAAACAGCGATTTCAAAAACATGACTGATAAATGAAAGGCAGATTAATGTCACTTTACACGTGTGGGCGAAACTTATAGAACTGATACAGATTCAGATTCAGATTCAGATTCAATATTTTAGTAAAGTCTCACCACTTATAAAACATGATAAAACAAATACATACACAATATACAAGTAAAATATTACAAAGAATTATGAGAGACTAATATAAGCAATAAAACATTTACATATATAAAAATGTAAAATTACTATTATGAATATAAAAAACTATTCCTTCCGCTAAGGATACTAAAACAGGTTTTGGCAACTACATCAAAAATATCAGTACTTTTAAAAAAGTAAATAAACTTGTCTTTATCACTTAAAAAGTTAAAATTTCTATTAGCCAACTGAGCTTCACGGAACAAATTTTCTCGTAAATCTGCATATAAAGGGCAATCTAAAAACACGTGTTGCTCATCCTCAATACTATTATTACAAATAAAACAAACTCTTTCATTTACCCCCTTTTTCTCATACCTCCCCGTTTCAATGCGTAAGGGGGCAACGCCACACCTAAATTTTGCAAAAGCACTTCTATAACGGCTTGAAATAATTTTACTTAAGTACATTTCTGATTTATAAACTTGTTTAAATAATTTATATGTCCTCAACTTTTTACCAACATTCTGAGATAAGATTCTATTTTGCCAATCAACTTTATATTTATCAAATAAAAAATTCTCTAATTGAGAAATAACATGTTTATACGGAAGCCCATATAGGGCCTATCAAAAATATTTTTGAATTCGTTATAACGAATTCTTGAATTTGTTATAACGAATTAAATTTGTTATAACAAATTCAAAAATCTGTTATAATGAATTCAAAAATTTGTTATAACGAATTTAATTCGTTATAACAAATTCCAGAATTCGTTATAACGAATTCAAAAAACATTTTGATAGGTCCTATATGGGCTTCCGTATGTTTAAAAGAATTGTACAAAGAAAAAAACAAATGGATTTTAACACTTAGAAAGCAAGCTTTACATACAGCCAAGGACTTACAATATACTCATTATACTTTCTGGACGCAGCTTTGACAGTTTGGTTTGATATGTTATAATTGGGAACACAAAGGACTTGTTGTAACCGATGGGTCTTGCTCTATTTATTTCAAAGGACATTCCTATAGGAGATTTTGAAAATTCAAAATATCTTAAAAACTTTAATATCCTGAGTTTTTAGGATAATTACTTGAATTGTGAAGTTGTTTTCTTGAATATTCAAGACGATAACTTGATTTTTAAAAGTAATCGACAGGTTCTTTGGGGTTCCAGATAGTTCCTGGAATTTCAAAATAGTTCAAAAATTTGCAAGACGTTATATTGAACTTTCAAGACACTAACTAGATATTTCAAAGATTTAATTAAGAGAATAGCTTCCACTACACAGACAAGGCACTTCCTCTTGACTTTACAAGAATTTTGGAATATTTCCGTTGAATCTATCCCAGTGAGCTTAAAACAAATGCGACTACTGACACAACTACTTCTGTTTCATACCTAGACTTTTTGGTGTACATTGACGAAGATGAAGTTTGAAATCTAAGCTTTATTCTACCCATGAATGACTCTTGACAGTGTGACGAATGCCGTCTACACAGCAGGACGCTTTCGGAGCATCTGATGTCATTCGGTTTTAGTGAGAGCTCACATACGTTGCAATTGCTCCAGTTTTTAATGTTTGTGTATTTTATGTTGTTGCTGTCTTGTGGATTTCTTCTCTGTTTTTCTTCTTTTTGCGTCGCCTCTTTACTAAGATCTATGCAAATAACGTCTTTTGTTACTTTTGTATTTTCCTGTCGTGTTCTAATAGACACCTTACATTAGTGATAAATGTGACACTCAGTAATCAGACTTCTGTTACCCATTGCCATTCCCTTGCCGAATAAGGTGCAAAAATCTCACTTTGGCTTTGTACCAATTTTTTTTATTTTTCGATTGACTTTAATTGGTTCCGAAGTGTGTTGACTCTTACACTTAATGACTCCAAAGTAGACGATGTCTAAAATATGCTCATAAGTATATAGTATCAACACATGTCTAAATGAACCATGAAATGTGCTACAGCTGCATGTGTAGCCGTCTTTTTTTTCTCATTTGTTTTTTTTAATTTCAAGATAACAACATTAATATTCAAGATTTTAATTGTCCTAACCTAAATCTGGGTAATGTGTAAATATTAATTCCGTATATTAGAATTTCAGCCTATGTATTTTTGTTACTGCGTGGCTATTTGAAAAATAAAAAATATGAAATCAGTTGAAAAATTAAGTTATTACATTGTATCTTGAAAATTCAAGGAAACAGCGTGAAAGCTCAACTTGCTTTCGTGAAAAATAAACAATAGGAAAATACATGTTATAATCTTGAACATTCAAGAAAATATCCTTTTAAGTCATAAAACTTATTCTGAATTTGAAATTAGTAAATCTAGAAAAAGTCATGTTATTATTTGAAAATTCACGCCATTAACTACCATGGCAAAATGCTAAATTCGTCTTATAGCATTAAGTGATATGATTTGCAAGATATCATCCATGATTTTAGATTTTTCCCTTATCTGTATTCTTTTCTATTTTTCTCTTTCCTGTATTCTTTTCTTTGGTATTTGTTTGCCAAAGTACTTGGATGACAATATAAGAACTTTTGAGAAACCCTTGTAATTTACGCTACATTAGATATCTTTGAATATTGTCAAGTCAAATGAGGTGGAAGGTTGCCAAAGCATGGGTGTATAGCATTGCTCGACATCTAGCAATCGATTCCACTCAAATTGGTGCTAGGTGTCGTCTTGAACTTAGTATGAGGTATGAGCAAAGCTCACAGCTGAATGCCTCATGGTGACTTCATGAAGAACAACAATAAAAGCGCCATTTCCACAGTAAAGGAACCTGTGCGCCTGAAATATCTGTCTTACGGTTCAATCTGTAGGCTGTAGAACGTTTTTACAGGTAAACATGTGAAACAGCATACATGTCCGGTAAGTTTTTAACATATTGTCAATGACTTAGGAATTTTTTAAAGTTTGTAAAGTTCGCCCAACGTATATGAATGATTAATGTATCCGAAGATGATTTTATTTACAAGTAGCCTGTTGATTTCAAATTCAAAAATCTATATTCAAATGTGAAACAAACAGTCATAAAACATAAATAGAGCTATTTCTTTGCTTTGCGTACCTGTCTTTATATTCATATAGTTAGTATATTGTTTCATTAGCTGCACATACAAAGCCAGATAACCATATGCACTTTCTTTTTGATAACGAAAATTTCATTTAAATAAAATTGCCGACTGTATACTGTCTACGGTAGTACTGTAAGTCTGTTTACTGTCTTATCAAGAAAACAGTTGTAGGCCGACTGACGTATTATTTTTATTGAAATGAGCAGTATTTAGCCGTACCATGCAATTTTTTTATGTTTTTGCAACTTGAAGTGTTAAATGTTACTTTTGTAATAAATTGGACCGTGTCAGCAGACATTTTTGTTACTTTGTGAATGAAACTTTTGCTGTTTCGAAGAAATATTTCACTACATCATAGAAGCACGCAAAAAAAAATATCCAAACACATTTGAAAAAAAACACGAAAAATGGCAAGATATATAACTTTGGATTATAACTTAGGCCTAATAGACTGTATTAGATTACATTTAAAATAAAGAAAAAGGCCATAAGCCGTGACTTTTGTTCATAACTTGGGATATTTTCAGAATAATCTCACATATTGTCGTAAAATCGTGTAAGGTAGTCTCTGGTATTTGTACTTCCAATGAGTAAAATTAATATATGCCACGCGTGTATGTTTTTTTTTACATGTAAGCAGCCGAATATGGCTGTAAATAACATTTTCTCTATATTTAAGCCATTTAACAGTACTTGAAGGACACCGAGAACCAAAACAATTTTTTTTGCGAGTGTATAAACATTTGCCCTTCCAAAAGACTGTTAGTATAGTTTGGTTGTGTATGTACTAAACAGCGAATTCTAACAAAAATTGCCGAAATCTGTCAAAATTGCAATGAAATGGCAAATTCAGTGGCTGATTCTTTCATTTAAAAGTATGAAAATGCAATTGAATTGATTTTCTTATCTTATAACGGATGACCTGATAACACAATTTTGGCAAAGATTTAATACATTCCCAAAAACTGGTATGCTGAAGGAAATAAAATCACGAGTAAGTGACCCCACCTCTTTAAACTGATCATCAATAATAAAAATCAAATCTTTAAAAAAAAATCAAGGGTAGGAATTTGATCTGTTTTGTCTTAATTAAGCTCATCTGTTGAACACTACAGACTTATTTGTTTCTGCTCTTAATAAGTTATGAAAGTGCTGTAAATACTTTAATCTATCAGATAATTTTGATGGCGTTCCATTTAGTGACATTGGCGGATCCAACCCTTGGAACCCTCAGCCTTTTAAGGAAAAAAGTTAAAATCTCGTGCAAAACTGACCCCCAAAAAATGGCCTGAAACCCTTTTTTTCTGGAAACTCATTGTGATCCCCCTTTTCGGAAGCTGGATCCGCCGGTGATTTAACATGTGAAATTATTTTAAAAGTAACGGTTGTATACATTAAATAATAAGAAGAATACACTGCTTATTGATAGGAATTCAATTGTCTATAGACCTCTATAGACAATATTACAAAATGTTTGTACCATATCGGTTGTCCTTTCTGTAATTTCCTTTCGTCTGGTGGTCTTGGGTGTTTGTAGCAGGAGAGGAACCAAACTACATACCATCCATACAACCTACCTGTCAAGTTTGGTTAGCCAGCGCATTTTTTGGTAGATCAAGATAATCTCAAAGGGTAAAATCTGCAGTGAGAGCCAGGTTTGTGAATATATTGAAAAGAAATCAGTAAATTGTGAAAGACCTCGCATACGCCATCTTATTACAGTTTGCTCCAGCAGTTTAAGAGGCGATGATCGATATATCTCAGGACAATTTCAATATGATTTCTAAAAGTAAAATCAACTAGGGGAAGGTCAAAATTGTTGTATTCTTTAAAAACATGTTCAAAATAGCGGAAGACAAAGTGTTATATCTTGAAATTATTTACAGATTAAAAGATACACACAGAGAGATGAATTACCGGAAACATTCTGCCGACGCAGACTCGCAATAGTGGTGTAAAGATACACCGGTAGTAGTTAAAATGGGGAAAATCCGTAGGTTTTCGGATATCAAAAAACACGTTTTTTAATATCCGAACACCCAAGGCCTGCTTCAAGCACCCTAGAAGTACGCAACAAAAAAAAAAACGTAAACACGTTTTTTGTTTCTACAACGGTTGAAACTCTGCTTAAACAGTCTAGGTTTTACTCACGTTTTGTTTTTCTACGACGCTTGCGACTCCGTCTTAAGCACTTTAAAAGTAAAACAAAAACTTATAAGTTTTACTCATTCTCCAACACTCAATACTCTGTTTTAACCTGTTTAAGGCACGAATTATAAACAAAAAAAATAGTTCAGAGTGTAATAGGAGTAAAAAGCAAACTAGGACTCGGTGCACAACTAAACAAATACTTCTAGTAATTCCCTGCACACCCACACTCTAGGAGGACGTACGATTCTTTCTTTTACTTTAGTTAAATACTTTTGAGTCCTTTGTATTTCCAGTAAGTCTGCCAGTATCTCTTCGGGCACCCGCTCTCCAACGAATATACCGCTAAGAGGATAATACAAATGTACGATCTTTTCTTCCTCTTGAATATCAAGTATTTTGTAAACTCCGCTTGGCAGCCTCATTGATTTATAAATATTCATCTCTCTTACATTGTGTAAATCATACATTGCAAGTATTTCGTAAGTTTTGTTTTGTTTACTATTCATCTTTTTTTTTACTGATTTTTTTTATATAAATCACACTATAAATTTTAGGTTTTACTCACTACAACGGTTGAGACTTATTTTAAGCACTCCTACCTAAAACAACATTATGGTTATAAAATAATTAGGTTATAAAAATGACAACGATTCCTAGATATTTTTCGGAAAAGTCTGATACAAATAATTTCAAGGAGTAAAAAACATGCCAAACGATTACTTCCGTATGTTGATCATGGGACCAAGTGGATCTGGAAAAACAAATTTGCTAATGCACCCTTATTGTATTACGACAAAATTATTCTTTACGCAAAAAATTTAGAGCAGCATTATTACAAGGAACTAATTCGAATATTAGAGAAAATAGCGGAAAAGCTAGGTGTGTCTCTGGAAGACTTGGTGCAACTATCTAATGATAAAGTTGAAGACATCGACGAACTATCAGATTCTGATGACAAACAAAAAATCGTAATTTTTGACGACTACATTTGTTCACAACAAGACCAATCTTCTATTGTAAAATACTTTATAGGTGGAAGGCACAAGAAAATGAGTGTAATTTATTTGAGCCAGTCCTATTTTCATATACCCAAAGACTGTCGTCTGAATTGTAATTTCTACGTAGTGTATAATTTTCCGAGTAAAAAGGAGAGAGAACTTATATCTTCAGAACTTCGGGTCTCAAAAAATACGCTTGTTGAAATAACTAAAAATAAATATTCTTTTCTGTATCTTAACTTACCAGATAAGAAAATATTTCATTGTTTTGATCAGGAAATACAAAATACGTTTTCTTAACTTATAAAAATCTATTTTACAAATTACTTTAATGACAAAAATATTTTATATACAAAATACGTTTTCTTAACTTATTAAAATCTATTTTACAAATATCTTTTAATGACAAAAAAAATATTTCATATACAAAATACGTTTTCTTAACTTATCAAAATCTATTTAATCTCCTTTTTGTACCCCTAATAGGTAATCAATACACCGCAGTGAAACTGCAATAAAAATCAATACGATGTCAACCTGTTGCCAAGTCCATTCCATAACTACAACGTACATCGTTAGCTAAACAACGATTTTGAACAAGCCGAAATTACCAGAGGAAAAAATAATAATGGGTAGTTACAATACGAACAGTGATATTATAAATCAGGATATAAAAACAGCAACCGGGAAGAATATTCTAGACTAATCACGCCATGCGCAGGTTATTCAGACCATGCTGGACTAAACACTTCTCGGAGTTAACTTGTGGAGGATTTTGTGTGTGTTCTCTCAGGGATTTAATAAAGATTGATTATTTTTCTGCTTTGTCAATTGTTGTATGACAAATTTACCGTATACGTTATGGATTTATTAGACATTGTCTATACGTCATGGATTTATGTGGACTGTCTACCATATGATAGACATAGCACATAAACCTCTAACGTCATGGATTTATGTGGACTGTCTACCATATGATAGACATAGCACATAAACCTCTAACGTATACACATTGTATATACGTCATGGATTTAGGTGGACTGTCTACCATATGATAGACATAGCACATAAACCTCTAACGTCATGGATTTATGTGGACTGTCTACCATATGATAGACATAGCACATAAACCTCTAACGTCATGGATTTATGTGGACTGTGGTAGACGGCAGCTTCCTATAGGAAAAGATTTATTCTTCTCAAAGAAAATTCTTCCCTTCTATTCGTTTTTATTTGCACGTCTCTCAAAATTTGTGAGGTGAAGAATACTAAAATGATCAATACCCTGTTCTTTGGAAGTCCTCTTTAGATGTACCTTCTTCATGGAAAACTCTCTTGTGTTCTTTACTTCTTCACCCTCCAACATTTTCTGAAAGTCTTTTTGCGTTAACTTGGTTTTATTTAGTCTTAACACTAATTACATTATCTGTATCGATCGTTATAGTCATGTACAGCTTCGGCGCAGTATAAACCGCCTTAATTATCTTGGCGTCTTTCTTATAGTCATTAGCCAAGTCACCTAAGTTATTGCCATTATAATTAGGTATTAGTTTTGCTTGTTCACCGGGCACGTGTAAACTGTCAGTGTCAGTATAGTAGAAGTCCGACTCTACTTTATTCTTCGGGTTCAACCTCGTCATATGATCGTACATGATCTTGTGGCTATAAGCCAGAACAAAAGCACCAAAATGTGATGGTTTACTGATCTTATCAACCGAGTCAATCTCGGATCTTAAGTTACCAGACACATACCAAGTAATTTCGACACGTTCCAGATCCGTGATTATATATTTATGATGGAAGTCCCAATATTCATTATTATCTCTTATAGTCTGAGTGTGATTAAATATTGGTCTTTGAATCATCTTCCCGTATAACCCATTCATCAGTAACTTTGCTAGTGTATACTGAACACTTCCTTTTTGACTAGTTTTCTTGGTTTGGAAGAATTTTTGTATATAATCATAAAACACCTTACTAGTTTCTTCCCAGTAATATCCCTCGATAATCTCGACTTTATAGCCGTATTTAATCATTTGGTATATATCAACTGAAGTATACCAACCCTCCGAGTCTTGTAGATCCCACTTAGTTGCCCCTTTTTCGTCTTTTCTTGCTACTACTGGATGAAGCAGTTTCTTATTTGCAATATACCGAACTTTATATATCCCCATTTTACCCTTCATCTCGTTACCACTAGTATATTTTCGTTGTCCCACCAGATATTCGTGCAACATACAAGTGGGATATAGAGATACGACGTCCACATTCAACAGGAAATCGGTCACGTCATCGTACTTTATGTTTTCTTTTCCGAACTGATCAGATTCAAACTCAGTCTTGCTCTTATAACACCGTCCACCATAAATACTCTTCTTGATGTTTGTTTCTACCTCTGTTGAATCAGACAAGTCAACCATAACTCCTAAATAATCTTTCCAAATATCAAACCCCAGAGAACTAGTCGAAATAAAATTAGTAATATCCCTACCAAAATCTTTGTAACACTGGTTGTTCAACTTGTTAAATTCTCGTAGACCAAGTACGTCAGACTAGAGGTACACAGGCACTCATTTCTCATACTATCAGACATCTCTTCCCAGCGTTTCGATTGACTATGATCAAATTCTCCCTTTTGTACGTTGCAACCAAAATCAGACAGTGCTTGACTCAAAGAACTACCTATGTGTTTCATCAGATCAAAACATCGGAATGTCTTGCCTATGGCGCTGATTATGCTTCTGTTATTCATAATAAATTTTTCCGGAGCTAACCCTAGTTTATTCATACTCTTAACCAAGAAGTAGTGATCAAAGTTACTCCCGTTATAAGCGTTAACAACGAACTCATTAGTTTTGTTCATCAGATATCGTACAAAATTGTCGACGCAATCATCACCAGCGTAGTAACAGAAAACTCCGTCTTTTTCCACAAACCCTAGGATGTACGGGGTATGAACCTTGTGACCGTCGAAAATTTTTGTGTAAGTCTCTATATCATAGTGAATTATGTTGGGGTTTAACTCTTTACTCTTCGTTGTCCTCCGGATCAAATACCTACCCGTTTTCTTTATTACTGCCTTATAATAACCAGATGTGTTAACGTTGCACATGTGTCTTTTCTTATATCGAGTACCGCAACGAGAGCAAACAACCAGACAAGTATGCTTTTCCCCAAAATACGTATCGCCACAAGATAAACACTTCTTCTTTTCTTCTCCGATAATAAGACTGTAATGTCCACTGGCTAGTTCTATGGTGGTGAGGTGCTCTTTACCATAATGCTGTTTTGTCTCTCCACAGAATAAACCGACAGGTATCTGGTAGCTTTTTATTATGTCCCACGCTACTGGGAACGGGATCGGTGTTTTAGGAGCCAAACCATATCCCCTTCGTATCTCATCACAGAAAGTGATTGTAGGATTAAAATCTGGTTTGAGTTGTGGCAAGCACCGGAACAAACAGTTATTATTGGTCGATAATGGGCGTTTCCTTTTAACCCCATCTGCTATCGTCTCCGAATAATCCCTATTCCAGCATCCACCACTGGGTGGAGGAACTACGATTATTCTAATTCCTATGATTTCATGTACATTATCCTCATTCGGAGGTAAAGAAAGGTCTACGTAATGCTGATAAAGCGCTACGAAGTCAGTAAACTCACTTATAAGAAACGAGTTCATACTCTTTGTGGTATTATATTTGTAACTTGGTGTGCTACCAGCATAGACAAATTTTACTAGTACATCAGCGCTATCAGTAAACCCGTCTGAAACGGCGTGATCCAGTCTTTCTTTTATTAACTCTGATATCACCTCTACCTCATCGCTGGTTAATTCTTCTTGAGGGTAACTAATAGTATACGTTCTAATTCCGTTCTTTTCGTTGTAATTCATATTCGTAACTTTTGAATGATTTTAAATGATTTTTTATTCTTTAAATGGAACTAATTCGATTACGATGAGCTGCAGAGTTAATATGGTACTTTTTGGTCGAAACACAAAGGAGTTTGTTACATATCTCACAGTAAAATTTGTGGGAGGCGTAATATTTCTTTTGATGTTCATTGTGGGCTTGTTTTTTTTCGACATCTGTCTCGTATAGTTTTCTTCTTCCCATTTTTATAGTATGATTTCAATCTACAATAGGCGATTAATTCTTGCGTTAACTTTACTCTTGCCCAACAGTTGACCAATTTTTGATGCGGCACTTTCGTCGGTATACTTTTTTATTTCTTTAATCAATGCACCTGGTTTTGCTGGTTTTGTTGGTTTTGTTGGTGTTGCTGGTACATCTGGTTTTGGTGGTACACTTGGTTTTGTTGGTGCTATTTTATCTGCTACATACTCTCCAACCTTTTCACCAAGTTTTTTACTCCCAGTGTCTAATGCTGCAGTTGCAGATTTCTTTATTGTCTCTTTTGCCAGTTGTTTTGCAGCGTTGCTGCCAAAGACACTAAATATACTGTCGAATAATCCACCACCTATTTGTTCTCTCGTTACCGGGTCAACAAAAACATATATTCCTAACTCCTTACTATATACTTTTCTCATTTTTTCTTACCGTTTATATTTCTCTCAGAATAAAAGTAAAACTGGTGTCAACACCATTCAGGTCTATATTTCTGCCGTCTGCGTCGGTCACCCAAACACGAATCGAGTAAATCCTTGTCTTATTCACTCTCGAATATCCTATGTGGTACGGTGTTCTCTCGAACGGGTAACTACGAGTTAGATTTGCAGTACTAAAGACGTAGATTACGTCACCCGACTTACCGTCTACAACGGAACTAGTGATCAAATCGCAATGAAGATAAATACTATCTATTCCGTTAGTGATATTGGGTAATTTGTTTCCGTATTCCGTCTGAAGTTGTGTATTTTCCAGTAGTGTGATTAGCACCTTAAAGCTCGTCAGATCAAAGTTCAGTCTAATTGGACGGTCACAAAATCAGAAGGGGTGTTTGTCCCTTTTCTCACCGCATAATTAGAAAGTGTTATCTTTTGATCCATTTTTTATTACTCAAAATATTTTCTATAAATCCCTTCATGCTGTTCTTCCGTTATATCCCCATTCCCCAGAAGAGTGTCCAGAATGGACATTCCTTCGTTTACTAGTTCGTCACTGGTATTGCCAGACTCGATACCAGCAATCAGAAGCTCTAGCCGATCTACAAGACAAGTCGCGTCACACAAAATATTCTTGTATTTGCCACTAGTCTTTACCAGAGGGTGTGATGAAAGAGTGACTAGTTTTCTAAGTATCCGCTTTGCAGAATCAGAGTACGCTTTTTTGGGATTGTACCTCTTTGTCACTAAGTCGACGAAGTCGTCGTCCACCCTTTCGTCTACTACTTGTTGTCCTTTATCGTCTAGTCCGTACAACCTATTATATTCGACAAGCTGTTCCAAATCCAGCAGTAGATCAGAAAAGGAGCCGGTAGTGTCTATTTTGTACGACCCTTTGGATGCCAGTCCTTTCCCAGTTTTCCCCTGCAATTTCTGGTAATACTTTCTATTTTTATCCTGGAGATTTTTTTTTCTTCTGAAAATTGCGCCCCGGATTTCATTTGTCCCAGCTTCACATTCATACCCGTTGCCCTACTGATCTTGGCTTTGTCCAGGTAACCTTTATTTTCTAGTTGTTCCTCGGCATCATACTCACTGATATTCACGCCACCTGCTTCCATTTCGACTATCTTCGGTTCCTCCGGATCTTCCTGTTCCTCCGGTTCCTCTATCGCAAGAGGAACAGGAAGATTCGGAGGAACAGGAAGATCCATAATATTAGGAACAGGTACTAGTTGACCAACTTGTGGTGTTATCCTTGTTTCTATTGCTTTCGTTACTGGTTCAAAGAATTCCTTGAGTCTACCCGACCGTACACTTTTTCTTATTTTTTCTTCTTCCTTCTTCATTTTGAAGTCCTGTACCGCTTTCTCTGCTTTTGACTTCTTTTGAGCTAGATCCTTTAGTTCTTCCAACGTTTTTTTCTTCCTTTTATAAAAGATAAGTAATAAAAATGGGTATATTTAATGAAATATCTCAGACGCTGTCAGGAGGTGCGGTAGGACAAACGGAGACTAATTTTGATGTAGTGCTAAGTAAGTATGCGAGCAAGACTCAGTTAGATAGATTGAGTAGAGAGTGTTTCCGTAAAGGACAAGATTTGGATATGGGTGGGCACAAAATCATAGGTCTTTCACTCGGTTCCGGCAACGACCACGTAGCAACAATAAAGCAAATAAGTGATACTTTCTTTCCTGCGGTAGCGCGTAAAGACCTGGACATGAACAAGAAGTATATTAGGGGACTCGAGACCGACTTAGACGACCCAACCTGTGCGGTAAACAAGAAGTCGCTGCAGCAGAAAATAGACACACAGAAACGGAACTTTGCAGCAGGGTTTGCTAGTAAGGCTTTTGTTGCTGCAAGTGAACGAGAACTGCACAGACAATTTCTAGGACCAATTCACCTATCACATCTTGAGAAAAAAATAAGTACTGTTTATACTAAGACTGAGGTAGACCCCAAATTTGATGCACTAGACCCTGTTTATACTAAGACTGAGGTAGACGCCAAGCTAGCCGATTATGAGGGTTATACAAAAAGTGAAATAGATACTAAAATTCAGGATATCAAGAGAGAATTAAGGAGATTTTTCAATAAAACAGGAGAAAAGAAGTACGAGAAAAAGAAAGCTGCATCATTTCTTGCAAGAGTGAAACCCGGATATTATGGTTTGACTACGAATGAAAAAGTCAAGTGGTTATCGGACGAATCCTATAACAACGGTGATATAGAGGAGGATCTCGACAACTGGAAACTAACCCTAAACCCGACGGATGAAACTCTTTATTTGTTTGGTGAGCATCTAATATTTGAGTCGCCAGAAGAGCTCGTATTTACTAACCAAATTAAGATCATGTTGAAAATAGATCAATTGAGCGCATCAAAGGAAATATCTTTCACAAGAGTAAGAACAGATAATAAAGTCGAGATAACACTTTTTCATATCGAGAAAATAAGAAAAATAGCGCTACTTGTTCACTTCTTTTTAACCATAGTGTTTACAAAGCCTATCCATTAATTATGAAATTAAGCGGGAAGAGTAGGATTGCGGTGTTCGAATTACAGAAACCCACTCATTCGTTGTTCCGATTCCTACAGAGTATTGGGAAAGATATTCAATATTCTATCCGTGATTACGGTTCTGAACTAGATTTCTCAGAAGAAGAAATTGCCGGTTTTCTCCGGGAACATGGTAAGAACGAAACTACTAAATACAGAATAATTAGAGAGCGTGACGTTATAGGTCTATATCAAAAAAAGATAATCGCCAATATCGACATTGAACTAAATGGTAAAGCGTGTTTCATAGAGTCTCATACTTGGAATGATTTTAGAAGTGAAATTCGTCAGTCTGTAACGAACTTGGGACAATGGAAAAAAGAGTTTTCCGTTGATCTTTCTAATGGGACTCAAGAAGTCAAATTGCACCTGGGTTATATTGCTAAATATGTGATGATTAATATAAGAGGAGAAACAGGTTATCGGGTAGAAAATTTAGTCTAACCCCGGAGGAACAATACCAACATGTATATCTAAGTCCTCCGGTTAACACAACACCATACACTTTTAGTTACTCTCTGAGCGGTCTATTCGGTATGTCTACGTACCCTATTGCTCCTCGTGTAACTCCGATACCGATCGGGCTTCCAGACAACAATTTGACTATTGATATACCATTTGAAATCAAAGGGAAGATCTTACACTCACCCGGGAATGGGTTTCAGCAGTGGATAAAATTCAAGGAAAGGTGTACACCCACATTTACTGTCCGTTTGTGCGTCGGGGGTATGAGACAAGATACTCCTCCGTACATCTCATGTTACAAAAAAGGGACGACACCAATAACTAGCACCGAAATTCTAGAGACCAGGAAATCCATCGGTGGTTATAATCAATTTGAGATAAAAATTAGTCAGACGTTTGAAAAGAATAACGAAATATTCTTTGGAGTTATAGCCCCAACCGGAATCGTTTGGCTAGTTTCTCCAATGACCTCACTAAATGTAATCGAAGTCGAAATTAAGTTTTAGTGTAATTTATATGATAAAAATCAGTTAAAAAGATGAATAGTGATTCAGTGATACCTTTGTAAGAACTGCCAAGCGGAGTTTTCGATATACTTGATCTTCAAGAGAAAGAGAAGATCGTACATTTGTACGATCCTCTTAGCGGAATAAACTTTAGAGTGCGGGTGCCCGAAGATTTACTGGAAGTACTAAAGACTCGAGAAGTATTAGCTAAAGTATAAGATAAAAACAGACTATCTTAGGGACTGCAAGTCCGACATCGGAATCCAGGAGTTAAAGTCGTTTAAATACCCTTTCCATTTAACAAATACTCTTCTATTTTTGTGATCCCGTCTGATAATCTTTTCTATTCTGTATGTCTCTTGATCTGTCTTCTGAAGTTCTTGTTCGTAGAAGCTTCCTTCTATTGGCTGGTTATTCAAGTCCGTGATCTTGTAAGTTATTGGTTCTGTGTACAGGGTCGTCGAAATAGTAAATACCTCTTCGGTCCAGTTGGGTGTATAACC
>MJUU01060371.1:21128-72412 GCA_002080025.1 Modiolus philippinarum
GGGGGGGGGCTTGGCGATTTTATAAATAGATACTTTAATCTTGGTGCCAGTGTAAATATATATTTTAATCCTACTTGTCATGAAAATAAATAACTTAATGTTGATTTGAAGACTAAATTGTTTGTTGCAAATGTGAATAAATATAATTTGATTAAACCTTTGGTACCAATAAAGAATTTTCTCAAAATTTTCATGTAAATAAATAATTTTCTATGCTAATTCCTCCAAGCCTTCCCTGAAAATCAAATGGTCGTCCCCTTAGCCCGAGGGCCGTACCATATAATAATCGCCATATATTTTTCCTGAATATCACGTCGGAAGACACGTAAGCAAAACTTTTAAAGAACATTTTAGCGAAAATGGAAAAAAGATGGACAGTTTAAGCAAAGAATACCATTGTCAATGCCTGCTCCGTTCTCAATGCTTTGCATGTTGCTACGTGCTGACAAAGGGGGGGGGGGGTGGAAGAAGAGTTTTAAGCTGGATAATTTTAATCCGTTTATTTAAAATGATGACCATTTTAAAATGAATCACTTGTTTCAATAAATTAATAAAAATAAAAAAAAAAAAACAATACTAATATGAAGATAAAATGTATGTACAACACATGTTAGACAGTAATTACTCTTTATTTTTTCCGTACTTGAAAACAACAACTCAACAAAATGTTTCATCGTGCTTTTGTCATAAGTGTACTTTTGAAACAAGCTCTTTGTGAGTTCCAGTCGCTCTGTTTAGGCACAAAAAAATCTTCCACAAAACTGTCACCAACTTCAGTCTTTAAACATAAACATTTTGTTTAAAGATCACATATCTACTACATTAAATTATGAATCGCAAAATTGTACATGATATATATTTTACAGGTAACTTAATTTTTAATTTGCTATCATGAACTCATTTTCTCTCTTTAAATGCCCACCGCGATCAAATAAAATTTCGTTGAAATGCCCTTCGCCCAAATATCAGATTCATTTTACTAAACAAAAGGTATAGATGGAGTTGTAACAAGTTCAAACACGGCTAATTGCTAAAAATATTTCCCCTTTGAATGAAAATATTTTGTCTGAACTTGTTAATAATATCACGTTTTTATATCATTCAACGTACTTTCTTGCAGCATTGAAAATGGAAGTCACTATTACATGTATTACAAAAGACATTTGAATAACAAAATACCAAAGTTACTGTAAATTTAGTTTCTGTATATGGCCATTTCGACAACTTATTTCTCTTCAGTGCAGATCAAATCAAAACATTTAGAAATCTATAAACCCGAATATGTCTAAAAGCCGACAGAGAACAAATTACCAAAAGCATCTATAAATAGAAAACAAAAATCGGCTTAGAACAGAGCTATGCAAGAGGGAGATATGATTGTATTATTCAATTACTTACTTTGTTATTTTCTCCTTTTCCATCTTGCTGCATGCTATCATCCGTATCCGCAGACACTATTGCCACTTGTACCTGCATAACAAAATTTAATTTTTTGCTTATGATTTCCAGGTTAAATATTATAACGAGCAGTCTCTTCTGGTTTTGAAGAAAAGACTGAAATTGTTAATATTATACAAAACAAGAAATTATATATGTATTTATTGAAAATTTTATTCCGAAATGAAGCAATTCGCTTGCTCAAAATTTTATAATTTCTTAAGGGATTTGTTGCAAAATTCTGAACCTAAAAAAAAAAACAAAAAAAATGTAGACGTTGACCACTTTGTTTTAACTTATTTTAAGCTAAGTGTTCATAAATTCTCTTTCTGATCATTTTGCTATCCATGATAAATCTATAACATGGTAATGTTTAGTAAGAGCAAATAATTTAACAATATAAATAAAGAGAAATTACGGCCAAAGGGAAATAATGAAATAAAAAGGATAACAAGAAACACCTACAATTGCTGAAAAACACATTCACGTGCCACAATGTACAAATGAACTGCACAAGAAAAAAGCACATAAAAGACAATAAATGCCTACGCTGAGCGCGGCATGTTGACAACTGAAATCTGAACAAGTGTAATATAAAGTGATGTGGACACAAACTATGAACATAAAATTACCCCTTTTGATCATTGAAAGCTCAGGAAAGGTAAGAGTAAAGCCAATTCAGTTGATTTACTTTTGAAAGCTTATATCAATAGGAATAAAAAAAAAATCCATCGAAATCCGATTAAAAAGAAAGATTTAAAATATTTTGAAAATTGGCTTCTTTCACCCTCTTTGACCCCTTATTGTAGGTTTACACTGCCGGTCAAAGCAACTCGACCGAACTCGATCTATTAATATTCATGAATATTCATTGATCGGGACACTGATCTTGAATGATTGTGTTCGGTCTACTAACCAAATCGGGGCGATCTTACTAACTCTGCTGAACTCTAGCTGTGTTCCCGAATATTTTTGACATGTCAAAAAATATCCTGTAGAGGTCGTGTGCATTATATGTCGAGAACAGGTCGGGAAAAAATCGAGGTCTGATCGAGGTAGTCGTGAAAAGGTCGAAAAGCGATCGGTCTTGATCGAGTTTCAAAATTTTAGCCGATCATACCGATTACTACACGACTTAAACTCATTCGCTTCCCGATAAATGCCGAGTCGCTTCCAGATCAACTCGATTAGTTCTCGATCATTACTCGACTAACACTATTCTTTCTTTTTTTCTATACCAGATTCTACCGACCATAACCCGATTTTTTCCCGACTTGTGTCCGACTTTTACTCGACCACTCAAGACCTTTACTCGATTTAACACGACAGCATGTCATCTTTTCACAAAAGCAGAACATGAGGCTTTCGAGAGCCTCAATCTCTCACTAGTGTTCAGTTTTTAAAGGAGCATCCAATGGACTCCAATGACTATTGTGATCAAGTTTGGCTGATGATCATCTTTGATATGATGAGAATCTGTCGGAGGGATACTATCTCAAGTGGGGACCAGCCAAGGACTCTTGTTTTCAATTTTGCAAAGTAGTTTCAGAGTAGAAAGTATTTGAATGGATATCTAAGGTGGGTCGAATATTCAATAATGTTCCCCCGTTGTTTGCAATCTTGGATTTCATGCAGACAAGATGGATACTATTTTGAAATTGGAACATTCAAGGACAATTTTGACCAATTTTTGCTGCAATTGGTCCAGTGAAAATCCCTCTGGTACAATATTAAACTTTGTACCCCTTTGGCAGCTGACGACATGACAGACACTATTTTGAAAAGGGACTATCATTTGGCAATCGTAACAAGTTTGGTCTAATTGGCTTAGGGGTTTCAGAGGTAACGATTAAATGAGTTTTCCTGTGAGATCCAATTTAAAACTACTAGGATATTCCCAGTTGGCGGTTGTATTTGATTAGACGGTGTTTAGACATGACTCGGCGATTTCTGGGTAGAATATATTTGAATGCAAAGTTTATGGACAACTGGCACAAAATAATGGCAAAAGCTCAATCTCGCTATTTCGGGGTTGTAGAAAAGAATATTAGATTGTTCATGCTACTAGTAAAATTAAAGGATGACGTGCAGAGGGCTTAAATTCAATCGACTATAGCTATGCTGACAGAATTTGAAAATGAAACCAAGATATACCAAATAAAAACATTCTAAAAACAGATTCACTAAATACATGAATTCAAGAATAAAATATTGTTTCATCCGAGCAGGTTTGTACTCTTATCACAAGATATGATTCAAGCTAAATTACATCAGAAAATGCAATTTTGAACATTTGAAACATGTACTAGAAGATAACAAATTCTTTAAGATTTGCACCAGGAAAATGTCGTAACATTGGGCAGCCGCTCGCCATTTTCACTTTCTAAAAATTGGATTGTTTCTACAGAAAGCAGGTTTAAGGCTATACATGGAAACTACTGTAAATCTAGTTACCACCGATATCATGTGATGATATATTTTCTGTTTTATGTATCAGATTATTCCTACATTTAATGAAAGGAAAAACGCACAGTCGCATTCTGACGCATGTTGAAGAGGATGGCCTGCTAGTATGTAAAAGCGAACATTCATTCCTCTGTAATGGTGGCTTTGAAGCATATGCTGTTGTATAACCCCAACTACGCGCCTTCTGTGTCAGACCCGCCTTCTCTGCTACCCAAGATCTATCACAGTTACCATCTTTTCTTTGAATCATCAGCCACATGGTCCACAAATTTTGTTGCTCTACTACCATGCTGAAATGTTCCCTGAATTTTCACATTTTATTCCCATATATACAAACGTGCTAACAGGACAAACTCGAGCACACTCGACCATTTCACGATTTCTTCCGACCAGGTCTACTTAATCAAACAAAAATCGGGCTATGATCTGGCTCAATCTGACAAAGTCTGGTTGTTCGAATGAGGGTCGAGCATAAGTCGTACGTGAATCGTAGAGATCGAGAATAAGTCGTGTAAAATCGGGTAAAGGTCGAGTTGATGTCGAAAGCTAGCTCTATCAATGAATTTTGTGAATTTGATCGGGATAAAACAGCCTGATCGAGTTGATCGAGTTGGTCTGATCGGCGGTGTAAACCTAGCATTATAGCTCAGAGTTACGACAAATCTGCTGACTGTAAGTAAATTCACTGTAACTTCGGTACTAAGTTATTTGACACAATACCGAAAGCTCACAACGAGACGATTCCAAAGGAAAAAATCCAGTCGAAATACGATGAAAATTAGATTATTCATATTTTGAAAAATTGCAATTTTGGTCAATATGACCCCCTATAGCACGAAAACGGTAAAGGCTACGACAAATCTGTTGACATCCATGTACAACTGACATTAAAACAAAAATATTTGTTTTATGTAAAGAATCTCAGCCCATTAATACTAAGCCCAGAGAGTATTTTCCTATCAAAATAAAGCTGCAAATGCACAAAGCTGTGAAATTATGCTACAAAATCTCACCCTGCCCCCCCCCCCCCCCCCCCCACNCCCCCAAATTGAGGTGCTTCTGAGGTAAATGTTTCCACTAGCTCGATATGAATAGATAAGAATGAAAGTATCAAAACTACTGAAAATCAACCGAGGTGCATTTATTTTTCTTCCGTTGACTAAATATATAATAAATCAATCAAATAGCATAATACAAAATGAAAATTTATGAAAAGTGTGGCAAATTCAAAATACTTTCTCAAAATCAATTAAATATTGACTTGGCTGTTGTTTTGACACTGTGGACCCAAAAAAGATAATTTTACAATGTTAAGTAGGGGAACAGCATGATTTTTTTTTTATTTCTGAAGTTCATGTTCACATCAAACTGCATATAAGCACCAATTCTCCTTAAAAAATACTGTATACAAATCAGACAGATTTTCATGTAAGGCACCTCAGTCAGAGTTGTCGCTTTTGTTCGAGACACCGAAGACATGAAATTTAAAATATTGAACATATATCCAAAACAGTCATCAATTCCTGTGTGAAATCGGTCTACATTTTATGTTTTCAATTTATTTCACACAGTTAACCCTTTTAATTTTGCACAAAATCAAGAAAATGGGTAAAAAGTGGCATTTCAGTGTCAAAATACCGAAATATTACGGTTCATTCCCATTTATCCAACTTTTTAATAAAATACTCATTACAGGTGAAAATTGAAAGTTGGATAAGTGGGAAAAGGTAATATTACTAAAACAACAAACACTAATCAGAGCTTGGGTCAAGTGTTGGATAAAAAATATGCGAGAAATAAAGTCCTGTTGAAATATATAAAATTATTTATTTTACGTCATGAATTATTTATTTATACTATAACTAATCCGAGATTTTGATTATCGCAAAATATTCAACGAATGATCGAACAACGCAGTAATTCACGAATGCGCGCAGCGCATGAGTGAATTACAGTGTTTTTCGATCATGAGTTGAATATTTTCGATAATCAGAATCTAGGATTAGTTATTGTTTTTATTATATAGATCAGTTCTCACATAATTATTGGTTTAATTTGAGATTCTTTTCATGAACTACGTTTTTCATGTTAATCCGCCGAGACGTTTACTTAACAACAACGTTGACGACGTCTATTGTGACGTCACTTCCTAAAGTGAAATTATGGAAAATAATTTCACAGTTAATTATCACTTTTCTTTCACTGAGAAATTTCAATCTTTCACCGTACTCTATATAATAATATTTTTTCCCTCTCTCTTTTTTTTTCTTTGTTTAATATTACACTATCAATTGTTTGGCCATCAAAAATACAAAAACTTATATTCACAAATGTTTTAATTTTGTTCACAGAAAATTGATTTTGAGATTTGTTTGTCATGTTTGTCCTAGGTTCCAATAACTTATTAAAAAACAATATTAAAATTATTTAATCGTAATGGTGATGATGAGATATAAAGGGTAGTTTTTGTCGAGCCATCAACAATAGTCGAAAAAAGCGAGACTTTAGGTATGGTGATTCGGGCGACGGCGTCCACAATTATTTAAGTTTTTCCTTGGGTCTGTTTAACATCAACCACCTGTGATAGATTATTGATAATTAGTATGCAGTTGCATTTGCATCCATACACAGGTGCTTGAGGACAGGACCCTGTATTGGGCCCCGATGGTCCCTCCCCTTTTTATAATATTTACTCCACTTTTCAATATTGGCCATTTATTTTTGCTATTTTGTACTAATTTAACATATATCTATCGCCAATTTCCAATTTTACTATCAATGTGCATCTCGACATATAGAGCGAAGCGAAATGTTGCCAACTTCAGTCAGTGTTTATGGGGTACATGCTGGGAACAACTGATTGAAAATCAATAAAACTTGCACTTACCCTTCAGTGTGACACATTCCTCGTTTTGTCCGATCAATATCCTTAACGAATATATACATCCCAGACGGTAATTATCACACAAACGAATTTTCACTCGCGGTGTTGCAACTTTTTTCAATTTTTGAACATTCAACCTCGATCAACGGAAGTGGCCGAAGAAGGATAACTCTGGACATTGGCGGGAAATTCAAGGAATTCCGATTACTATAGAAAGCAGGATAAGGTAAGAGATTTTCGAATTACGGAAAGCTCCTAATCTTATCGTACTTTATAATGTCCTTATAATGTCCATCTAATTACGGTGTCAATGTCTTTACGGTGTCCACATTCACTTTAAATTACACTTGTTCTAATTTCAGTAGTTGACATGCTATGGTCGCATCATGCTGCGCTCGGCGTAGCCCTTTATTCAAATTTATTTTCAGGTGCATTAATTTTACTTATTTACAAAATTTTACACATTTCGTCCATTTATCCATTTGAATTTGTTTATCAGTTCTGGGACCATATTTAGTTCCATTCTGCTTTTTTTTCTTTTTTCAAATTCAAAATTTTATTTTATTTTTTCTTTTACTTTTATATTATTTGCGAATTGTTTATTTATTTCATTGTCATTACTTAAATCAAAATTGAAAATTAACAAACAAATACAACTTTACTTTTTTCTCTGTACATGTGTTATGCACTGTCTATTCAAGAAATAAAGCTATATACTATTTTATCCATGGAATAATTTTCTTGTCTATTTTACATAATAATTAGTGTGCAGTACTATATAAACATTGCCCTAGGTGATAAAACAAAAAGTTGGATAACTGGGAATAGTAATTTTTAAAAAGTTGGATAAATGGGAAGACACCAATATTACATAACGGCTGTTTTTGGCCAATATTGTTGCACCAGCTGGCTACAACTCCAATCTTTACTTCAAATTCATCATACATACATGTTTTGCATTATCAACTTTTTATGACATGATTCATTTTACTCTTCTTGTTGATTGAATTGCTGATTCAGTCCAAAAGTACGTACTGAAAACGATGAATAATTGGCATACTAGTCTATTATACATGTATGTACATATAGCTGTGAATCAAAGTTATGCACATGTATGTCTAGTTTAAAATAAATACAGGACCACAAGGAACATAACAAACTAATGGACGAAAGCAATTTTAAATCATCTGATATGTACTTTACCATTAAGTTTAATTGACTAAGATTTTTTTTCTATGTTTAGAAATGTTGACTGTTCAAAGATCATTTGAATATTTCGGTTATTCAAATGCCAGGAAGAAACAAACACAGCTTTGCAAGATAAAAAAAGTTCCTTAGTTAAATAAATTAACAATGAATATTTTAAACTAGAGAAACTCTAACGTTTTAAAATGAGATTTTTTTTATCAACCCTTAGATATAGCATACAAATATTATTAAAAAAAAAGAATATATTTATGTGTGTTGGGGCAGAGCCAGTGAATCTTTTAGACATAACTAATAGTAATTTATACCAAATCCATATTTACTCATCCAAAAAAAAAAATATCAACCTATAAATAATATATAACTTTCGTCCATTTTCGTAGAAAATGGGAAACATTTTCAAGTCGCCGAGATAATTACAAATGTAGAAAAGATACAGTGGTGGACCCAGGAGGGGGCACGGTGGCCCGGGTCCCCCCTTAGGTTGGAAAATATTTAAAATTCTTGGCGATTTTTCAAAAATTAAGTTCCGGACCTTCCCTCACGGAAAAATTATGGTTCCCCCACCTTAGCAGAAAGTCTGGATCCGCCACTGAGATAAGTCTTTTTAACATCGGTAAATGAGGATGGTCTTAATTTAAAGCCTGGAATTCGGGATGTATGGGAAAGGCATATTTTTAAGCACGAGATTTTTATAATGGAATTAAACGGTTGGATTGAAAGAGATTGGTTTCTTTGACAGCTAAAAACAAACTTTGTTATACAAAGATACGTGCATCAGATTTGAATCAAGATTTTAACGCCATATAACAGTAACTTAAGTTTCAGCGTTCGACAAATTTAACGGAATCGTAATAGTCCAGAAATCGGGGTTGTTGTATATATAGGGCCATCTACTTTACAGTTTTTATGGTAGGATTTTATTTGATAAATCATTTGGCAATATATTGAAGATGTGCCCTTTTTATTTTCCAAATTTAGACAATATCTAAATTGTTTTAAATTTTGTTTGAAACTATAAGGAGTATCTCCCTCATGCAAAGCTCTGTCATTAGCTGAATTTGGCTTTTTATTTAGATCATATTGGTTATTTGTTCTCCATCAGTTTTTAAACATCTTTGACTTTATTGTCTTCCAAAGGTTTAGATTTTATCTGCATTAAAGAGACATAACTTGCAAAATGCGCATATGCAGAATCTAAATTGAAAGTAACTTCGGTATTTAGTTATTTGTACATACATGAAAGATGTGTTTTTGTTTTTGATTTTTGGTGCAGTTTTCCTAAAAATATATATTGTTGAGGTTAGTCATTTTCAATAAATTTGACACAGAGGGTACAAATGGCTATCTGGTAAAAATTACCCAGGAAAACGAAATTATATTTCTTTATTTTTTAGATAGAAACATTTAGGGTAGATAAACATTGTTGCGCTGCGTTATTAATTCGCGCATTTGAAAAACAGAGTCGGATTTTTCCGCCGGAACAGTCATTTTACAGCTTTTCTTTTGTGTCGTCATAATTGATTGACAGATATGAAACGTCAAATTTTGCCCAATTTTCCACGAATAACTCCACTTTTCCCGTAAATAATGTTTAATCCGTACACTTTCTAAAATATCGCTATTACCAATAGATTTTTTACAAGAGAAGACCATAACCATATCTATTCACAATAATATATAAAAATCTCATGGATAAAAAGTCCATTTCAATTGATCTGAAAATTGCCTTTCCATATTTTCCCCGTGCATTCTATGTTAATTTAGGTGAAAAAATGGCTATAAATGGGCAAACTTTGACCTCAAGTCTAGAAAGAACAATCATGGTGACCCATAATTTTTATTACAGATTTCGGGTTGGTAGGATTGATTCTTCATTTGCGCCGACTTATAACAAAATCTCATGGATATGAATATTAGTGTCTATCTGCCTTAATTGATTTTTTCGAAAAAAATATTCTGGCCCGATGTTTTGCAAAAATATTCTCTGACCAGCACCTGGATTGAAAAAAATCTGGCCTTCATCCTTTTCATAAGAAAAAAAGCCTGGCTCATCAAATTCTTAACATATTGTATTTATGTAAAACTAATCAGAGCGGGCTAATGAATGTCTTGGCTCAAGAAAAATCCCAGCCCAAATAACATGGTCCGTGTCTAATGCGGAGATATTTTTATGTGATAAAGTTTTATTCTGTTATCCCGCAGTGTCATGCAAATACATGTACAAGACTCATAAAATATATACCAGAAAGTATACTGAAGAAAAAACGGAAATGATGCATGATTCGAAATTGTCATATTCAAAGGTAAATTTTAGGCACTCATTTCTCACGTACAAGCAATAAACAGGTCTCTACATTTAGGCTTGTCTTACTTGTCCCTATCTGTCCAACAAGCAAAAGTTTGGGGACGACCATTTGATTTTCAGGGGGTTGGGGGTTGGGCGATCTTGTAAATAAAAAAAATTAACTATGGTGTCATTAAAAATAGATATTCTAAACCTACTTGTCATAAAAATAAATAATTTAAATACATTTTTTGTTGCAAATTCAAATTAACAATTTGATGCGACATGCATTGAAATAAATAATTTGTTAGAGATTTTCATGAAAATAATTAATTTTTCGAGGCAAAATCGCCCTAGATCTCCCCTGAAAATCAAGTGGTTGTCCCCTTAGTATTTTAGTTATTTCACCGCCAGTAAGGCACCTCATCAAATGACTGCAAATAAATCAAATTTACACGTATTTTATAAGCGTGAAACAAGCCTTCTTTCAACCAATCAAATATTATATGTATGGTCATATGGTATGTAGAAAAGCGCGATGAGTTTGAAGTCTTATACATGGTACTAATTAAATATTAATTTTGTATTTTTGTCAGCATCTGATTACTTTTCATGTCAGAGGGTTTTGTTACAGAAAAGAAAATTGTATACTTTGTGTCATCTAATTAATTTATTCTGCAAATTTATTGTTTTTTCGTTAATGAAAATACAAAAAAAATGTAGTGGTTATTATTTAAAGCAAGTTACTGATTAAGAGGCAAAGGAGAAGCTATTATTCAGTAGGGTCCAATGTTGTACTATGTTCAATGTTTAGGTATTGTATTATATTAGCCTTTTAATAGTCTTTTATTTGCAGATGGTAAAAAAGAAAAAGCTGTATGAGATAACAAAAAAAGAAGAAAAAAAAAAACATTTGACAATGTAGGTCTGAAAGTGTAAAAATTGTTAACCTACGCATTTAAATCTCTGCGCTAATGACTTCATACACTTCAAATTTTCAAAATTTTGGCATTTTATTTTTTATTAATTTTCAAAATGTTATTCTAACCACCTGTTAATAGTGCCCTCATCTCACTATTTTATAGTGCCAGGTTTTTCCTGAAAGTGGCTTGATTAGTGCCCAGTTGTTGTTTATTTGTTGTAATTGTCTTCTCTTAGTCTTTTTGTCGGATAACGGATGACAACAATTGTAAGAATACTTTAACTTTGCCAGTTTATTTTGTTTGTTGACGATCCTGCATCCATGAGTCTAAAAGCACGGATGTGACATTGTTCGACATCTAGAAATAAATTCGACTCAAACCGGTACTAGGGGCCGTATTGTACTTACTTTGAAGCATGAGCAAAGTTCATTGTGAGAGGTGACTCCAAAATAAAGAACAACAAAAAAAAACGCTGTTCCATTGCTTGGTATTACTATGCATTTGAAGAGACTTTGTCTCATGTGCATTTCATTGTTTATTAAAGCAAAAATAAATCCAGGTTAAAGATCCTTCAAATTCATAACTTTTCCATATTGATAGAAGCAGCTGAGGAATATGTCATACAGTTGGATAGGTGAGGGAAGAATTGGTTTAAACAAATTCCGAATGAATCAGGTCATTGTAGCTCGAATGAGGCGCATTTAAACATCAAATTTAATTTGCATAATCGGAGAAAACACGGTCCTTTCTACATGACAATTACGTTATTGTACCAACTGACAAAGTCCATCACATTTATAACAAAATAAAATGGTATAGTTGGCCACGATTAAAAGATAAGAAAAAACACAAAATGTACAAATTAAAAAACACATAAAAATGACAAAAATAGAAAGAGAGGGAGGGAAGACTGCCCAACGTTTCGGCCTATATGGCCTTCGACTAGGGGACTACCGGGCTAAATACGGAGAAAAGATGGATATGACGAGAGAAGGCAGACATGATGGCGTGTCACAGAAATTACCTGTAAAAATCGTGCCAAATCTTGAACTTAATCAAAAACGAGAGATAAAACATAAGTTATCTGTACTATGCAAATATTAAACTTCAATACATAAATAATTTTATAAAATGGACTGCTTCTTAACATTCATGCCAAAGGCTCGAACAGTTCCCAGAAAGTGGATTATTTTTTGTTCAAGGAACTGTCGTTGTTTTTCACCTGCAATAGTTTGTATCTGTTTATGTTCGACAAAGCGATCACCCAATCTCCGGCAAGTTTCACCCACATAGATCATGTTACAGCCTTTACAGCCTACAGCATACACTACGTTTTCAGTAGTACACGTGAAACCATTTTTTTAGTTTGAAAACGTTAGCCGGCCCTACTACTTCATCGGTTTCCCAAGTAAAAGGACAAGTCGAACTGCGAGATCGCTTACATTGTCTAGTGTCCTTATATTTACAGGGAGTTTGAGGAGTAGCACTCTTGAAAGAACTAGTAACAAGGTGCTGTTTTAAACTCTCCCCCTATCTGAAGGCTGCAATGGGAGGCGAATCCTGGAAAACTGCCGACCTACTTTGTATACATACAATTAAAAAAAAATTAAACCCACTGATTTATCGTAAAAAGTAAATCGGTATGCAACGGGATAATTAGTGGGGGTCGTGTTTTCCAGGCTTGAAGCGTCTTCCTATTTTATTACCATTTTATACCATAGAAAACAACGGCAGTAGAATACAGAAGGAACAAAGCACAAGATTACACAAATCAAAGTCCAGAGACAAGGCAAAAGCAAGAACACCAAAAGACGGAAGACCAAAGACACCACATGCCCACAAAACACACGAACGTTACATATACAACACAAAAAACTAAAGCACTAACAGTGTGAACTCTCAATAAACAAGAGTGACATCAGGTGCCCCAGAAGGGTAAGCATGTCCTGCTCTGCACACAGCACCCGTCACACGGTCAGTGAGGTATATGTTTTGAAAGATCTGTTAGGTAACTGATTGGTTATTGTCATTTTCTAACCCTTAGACAAAACCAACTAAAACCATGGTACGTGTAACTTCTCTAACCCTCAAACAGTACCAAGGTGAAATTTTGAAAAGGTTTTCTAGAAGTGAAGAGAAGTGCTTATTGGCACAAAATCGGGAAATTATAAGCACTCTGAAATGTTTTTGTCATTTTATATAATTAACCCACCTCGTGCGGGGCCGTGATATTACGGCCTAGATATATGTCAGTTGAACATCCTTACAGCTCCCAAAATCTCGACTTTTTTTTTGTTTTTTTTTAATGGTTTATTTGTTTGTTTTTTGTTCTTGTTGTGTTTTTTTTTCTTTTTTTTTCTATATTTATTTTTTTTGCGCTTCAAAAGTAGAAATTTCCATTTAAACTGTCCAATCTTAACAATATTGTCTATTCTGACTGCCGTTTGTATGAAATTGTAAGCTGCAAAAATGAAATCGTAAAAACAATGCACGCTTTGGACGGTGATGGTCTCCGTTTCCTGGATTTATTTTGAAGAAGAGAAGAAAAAAAATAGGAAAATCAGACAGAACTTTATAATTAAATATTATAACATTTTTTTTTTTTGCAGCTTTATTTGTTGTAAAAAAGTAGAAAAAAAAACTTTAAAAAATAAAATACCTACATTTCAAAGCCGACCAACGATCAAATTTGAAAGCCGGTCGGCAAAGTCAGCAATTTTACTTATCCTTATTCATATGGTGCCTAATACTTGTCAATGATTAAAGAATCAAAGGTAATTAAGATTGTGCCAGACCATAGCCTCCAGCGGCATTGCCTTAATTAGACGATTGAAGTCTAGGTTATATGACAAACGTGATGATTTTGACTTTGTAATTGTGAACTATCCCTTTCTCTGCAGCAAAATACCTACCTCTGCAGGAAATTACCTACCTCTCCAGCATATGGAGTGTATATTTCACAATTATTTCGTTACTGTAGAGCGTGCAGTTCATACAGTGACTTTGCGGAAAGAGTAAAAATACTGTCACAAAAATTGCCAAGTCAGGGATATGTTCAGCCGTTGTTACTTTCGTTCCTTAAGAAATTCTATGGCCGTAACCACGACATCATAGATATGAAATTTCAGTGTCCCAAATGAAAACTGACATTTTTAGCTAGATTCACGTCTTCCCGGATTCGACATTATCGGTTTTGACTTTTACCTGGATTGACCAACTGACAGTTACTAATAACTAAATAATAGTGTGACGGATGCTGTATACAGAGCAGGACATGCTTACCCTTCCGGACCACCTGATGTCGTTCTCGGTTTTATGGGAGTTCACACTGTCAGTACTTTAGTTTTTTGGGTTGTCTTGTTAAATTATAGTTCTTCGTCAGTAATGTTAGTGGTACCGATTAGCCTTGTCCATGTTTGAAAACTAAATTGATTACAAAAGCTTTTCAAAATTTCACCTTGTTACTGTTTGAGGGTTGGAAAAATTACATTTGCCTTGGTTCTCATTGGTTTTGTCTCATGGTTAAATAATGACAACAAATCAGTAACCTAACAGATCTTTCAAAATGTATGCCTAACTGACCATGTGACGGGTGCTATATACAGGGCAGGACATGCTTAGCCTTCCTGAGCACCTGATGTCACCCTGTTTTTTAGTTCACACTGTTAGTGCTTTTGTTTTTGTGTTGTGTATGTAGTGTTTGTGAGTTTTCTTGGGATGAAGTGTCTTTGGTCTTCCGTCTTCTTGTGTTCTTGCTTTTGCCTTGTCTCTGGACTTTGATTTATAATCTTGTATTTTGTTCCTTCGGTAATCTATTGACGTTGTTTTATTTCCGGTTGTTGTCAGTTTGTTTCCCTGGTCAAATCTATATGTGTCAAATGCAAACCAAATAAGGAAGAGAGAATGTATAATATAATACATTTGTATAAGACAGTGCTATTTTGTTTATAAATATAGCAACTGATATTCACAAATCAAGACTGAAATGGGCGTTTAATAAATGCACGGTTATTCCCTGAACCATCCTGATAACAAATATGCGAGGAACCTTATAATTCCGAATAGAAGTAAATTTCATTTTTGCTTTGGCCATTTTGTCAAACATCACTACACAAGAGATGCAAATCTCCATCAAAATATCTCGGAGAAGTCATTGTGCCCTAAATTGGCCAATCAGCTCGGACTATTCTACTCTATAAAAAATTAAACCATGTTTATCTATGCATACAAAGAAGAATCAGAATGACATTTCTTCGTTTCATTTGGGTGTATACATGTATATGCAATTGTAGCCGGTGATATTGTGCAAACGGCAATACATTTGTAGTTGTGTGATATTTTTCAGTCATTTTGGAAATCTTTTGCTTGTGTGTGCACTTTCCACACCTCGAGAAGATCATGCTTACCCTTCCGGGGTCCTGATGATACCTCAGTTTTTGTATGGGTTCACATTGCTGGTGCTTTAGTTTTGTGGCGTTCTTGTTTCATTTTTGTTTATTTGTTTTGTCTTTGTCACACTGTCTCAATTCGTATTGGATGTGAATTGCCGTGACTTTGTATTTTTGATTTTGGAATTTCGACTTTCCTCATTTTCGATTCAGTATTCGTTTGCCGATGTATCCAGTTAAACATTTCTCAACTTTTGATTGATATAATTTATTTCATTAAACTTTGTCCAAAGCAAATTTAATAGTGTTTTGTTTTTATCATGATATGTCTTCTAATATAAAATAGTTGCAAGTTATTTGTAATCCTAATTAAAAGCCTTGCAGTCTCGTGTAGCATCAAGATGTCTTATTTACATTGTCCATTGCAGCTGTAGGATGATGTTCGAACACTTCTGCCTGTAACTGCTTTATCAAATATAACCTTACATCTGGCACTTGAGAAGGGTGAATATATCTTAAAATTTTCTTGTAAATGTTTTCAAAAGATTTATAAGTTTCAAAAAAATCTTTTCTATGATACACTAGAATAATTGACATGAGGTGATCAAAATCATCGAATAAACGGCTATCTATCATCCCTTGTATGCTTTGAAAATGTTTATCTAATCTTCCACTAACATTACCATGATCTTCCATCAAGTAAAAGAATGTTGACGTTAATTCTTTTTCATTAATCGGCTGGTGTGCGTTATCATCGATTTCTTTGCTACCGTCCGGTGACTTAGAACACTGCACTGATCTGTCATCAGCCTTTTGGTCAGTTGATGCACAATTTGTGTCTATCTTCGCTTTTTTCCCATTGATCTCTGTAGTTTGGTTGTCGGTTGAAAGTCTCTTACGATTATTGCAATCATTATCTGTTTTTGAAAGACTTGAATCAATTGTTAACGTTTCCATGATACAGTTGTGGATGTATGTCAATTCTTCGATCAATAAATAATAGTCTTGATTGTGAATGAAACATTTACGAGGGGGGAAACCAAAATTATATTCAGTTTTCAAACTTTTAAGCCGAAATGCAAGAATTCCAACTGCCATTTTTAATCCGCCGTCTTTTATGTAATTATAAACCTCATTCCTTCCCCATTTACAATTCTTATAAGCAATATTGTGATTCATGATCCATCTCTCCCTACGATTACTATAACGTCCAAAAGAACTTGGAAAATATTCAAATAGAAATTCTACTGTGTTTGGTATTAATTTATTTGCTCTATTATCGTGTATTTGTTCTAATTGACGATGCGTGTTTGTTCCTTGGTCATAATACCAAGGCCCGCCCCGACACTTTGGGTTGTATTCACGTAATTCTTTATATTCACGATTAGTGACTAGAATCCTACATACAGATTTTGTAGTATAATATACTATCTCCACCAAATAGTGCTTAATATTTTCTCCAAGTAGCCCGATCCCGTCATCTTCGTCCAATGCCATATTAAAGGCAACATTTCCAAATATTTCCACACTGGTATTTAAATCACGAGCTTCGGCTTTAGTAAAAGGTCTATACCATAGAATGCTTCTGTCTTGAAGAGGATGAGCTGTTTTTTTAATACATTCATTATTTTCTATCAACTCTGTATTAATGTTAACAACTGAATCACATTGGATAAGATTTTTCTTAAACCCACCTTCTTCAAAAATTTTATATGCATTGGAAACGCTTGTTACGTGCAAAACTGAGTCAAATGTCTCGTAATAACGTATATCGAAACTGTATATATTTTGTGGTATTCGATGGTGGTAATTTTTGGGTTTCGATTTGTAGTAAAATGTATCCCATTTAATAGTCTGTAATACAAACATAATAACTAATTAATTTCACAGAAGAACTCATTTAACCGATTACTGCTATTAAGAATATTGTTTAATCTAGTGGTTATAACGGCAAAAAGAAGTATATTTATGTTTCCGGAAAATGAATAAAAAGATACTACAGTAGAACTTCGATGGCTCAAACTGCAATAACTCGAACACCATGGATGTCTCGAACCCTTTTTCTGGTCCTTTTGTTCAAGTTTCAACATAGTTCAACCTCGATTTCTCGAACACTCCTGTAACTCGAAATGTTTTTTTATTGGTCCCTTGGGTGTTCGAGCCATCGAATTTTGACTGTATACACCCTTAAATGATTCTAATTACTAATTTATTTCTATTTAGATCTCATTGGATAATTTGTCTCTAATAGTTTGTACACATATTTTGGTTATGGTTCCAAATGTTTTGATTTTATCTGCCCCGAAGAGTTGTCGAAATGCGCATATGCAGAAACAAAATTAACCGTAACTTCTGTATTTTGTTATTTACATGTACTCTTATTCTGTCAGCAATTGACCGTGTATGTTTTGGATATTATATAATGTTTTTTTTTTCAGTATTAGAGGTATTACTTATTATTTTTCCATAGGCTGCAAAAGTAACATTTAAAAAAATATATGTCTTTAAAACAGACACACATTGTTAAAGAGGAACTGTTAAATGTCATTTGAGAAATACGTGAGAAATATATCGATAGTCAATTCCATTTCAAAAAGCAAAATATCGCAGTTACTGTTAATTTAGTTTCTGTAAATGCGTATTTCGACAACTTAAGTCTCTTCAGTGCATATCAAAACAAAACATTTGGAAATCCAAAAACCTAAATATTTGTAAAAGCTAATAGAAAACAAATTACCAATAGGATCTAAATAGAAATGCCAAAATCAGCTTAGGACAGAGCTATGAAAGAGGAAGATGCTCCTTAGTTCTAACAATTTTGTCTAAGCTTTACCACGTCAAACAGTACCACTACATTTGATTTTCATGTTTTTCCGCAATTCATTGAAAATCAGAAAAAAACATTGTATACCCTTTAATAATTTTGAATGATCCAACTAATTTTAACAGTACTTTGTACATGTACTCTAGGGCCGTCAGCACTTTACCGAGTGTAATTCAAAAATTAAAATTTTACATTCAGCGAATCTGGAATTCCCTTTCAAGCTTTACTGAGGGAAACAGACCAACTTTTAATATTTGAAACATGTAAAAGGGACCACAGGAAACATCCACAATGGCTGAAAATTACAATAACATGCTACAATCTGCCAGGGAAAACACATGAAAAACACAAATAAGACAAAAGACAAACGTGAAAAACGATAGCAACTTGGTACAACTGGACTTTGTGCTGGCACAAGCACATGCCAGCGGTAGGTTTAAACCAGTTTATTGGTACCCAAACCTCCACTTTATCTGTCCCATTTCCAAAAGTATAATAAACATACGAATAAAACAAATACAGGTAGACTAATAACTCCATGACCAGAATCTTAAATGGAGAGAAAAAGCATTACATAATTTTGAAAGATGGCTAAAGGGGTGCTCAACGCCATTCACTAATAACCAAGAAATATTTTTAAACTAGAAAAACTGTGAGCAGAGCTCACTAATAAATATCCCCCGCACCCCCATTTGATTCCAGATATTAAAAATCAAATCAATTTCTGAAATAGGAGGTGCACATCTATATTATGTCATAAAGATTGCGTTACAGTTTCATGAAAATCTATTCAGTGGTTCTGGAGGAGTAGCGGATAAGAGATTGGTACCCACTTGTAACGTGATGGCTAAGTCAATGTTTTGCCACGGGAAACCCCAAAAATCAATCAAATCAAATTCTGAAATAGAAGGTGCACATCTACATTATGACACAAAGACTGTCTTAAAGTTTCATGAACATCTATTCAGTGGTTCAGAAGGAGTAGCGGGTAAGAGATGGATACCAATTTGTAATGCAATGGCCAAGTCCATGTTTTGCTATAGTCCATGGGCTGGAATAACCCCTCGTGCATCCCCCCACTTCCCAACCCCACCCATTTTTTTGAGTCCGCATACATCCCCTCTTCAAAATAAAACATGTTAACACGAGCATAACCTGCACGCACTGGTGGAACAGGGCCCATTTTTAGATCCACCTACCGAAATTTTGGAAAATTGTTTCAATTTTTTCTTTCAGTTGCTTCAAAATGTTGACCAAATGCTTCCCAGTTATAAAAACGATTTGTGCGGTTATGCGGATGTAAACTTGGATTCTATTGGCTAATTAACCACCTGCTAAATAACCATGTCCACCCTACACAAGAAAATCAATAATCATGATAATGTAGTGTTTCATCTACATGTAGACCAAAGTCATTCAAAGAATTGTACATAAGGACAAAATTCACAAACATGCAGTAGGCATGGATAAGTAAACATATCGTAATTAAAGTTTAACATAGTTTTCTTTCCTCAAGAAATTCTATGGCCGTCACCATAGCATAATTGAAAGATATGACGTGTCAGTATCCCAAATGAAAGTGGACATTTTCAGCTAGATTCACGTCTTCCCGGATTTGACTACCGACTTTGACATTTTCCCGGATTGAATCACTTACAGTGTGACGGGTGCTGTTAACAGAGCAGGACATGCTTACCCTTCCGGAGCACATGATGTCACTCTCAGTTTCACTGGAGTTCACACTGTGAGTGCCTTTGTTCTGAATGTTGTGGTTTCTGGTTCTGTGCTTTGTGTCTGTCTGGCGTCATTGTTTTTGTGTCTAACGTCATTATTTTCTGTGTTCTCGTTTTTGCCCTGTCTTTGGACTTCGATTTTTGTGAATCTCTCCCCTTTGTTCCTTCGGTATTCTACTGCCGTTGTTCCACTCATTCATTTTCAAAGGTTTTCGCTGCATGTATTACGAACATTTCATGTAAACTTTATCATGTTTATACAACATGAAAAATCAATACATCATTCGGCTGTGTATTGTCCAGAGTACGCGGTCAGTCGACATAGCGTTTATGTGTACAATCGTGTAGTTAAATGTAGGTCATTTGTAATTATCGTTTTCTTAGTTAAACACAAACAGGTTTGCATAACCGCACAAAAATATTATCATGCATTGAACCAACTAATAGGATTATTATAATTTGCCCTGTCTTTGGACTTCGATTTTTGTGATTTTCACCCCTTTGTTCCTTCGGTATTCTACTGCCGTTGTTCCACGTAATGTAAAACTAATTTCAACCTGATATTTACATTAAAAAATTAAAATGTGAAATACATCTATACTTGGAATAACATGTAAATTATATGAAATATTTTATTTGCATTCATTTTCAAAGGTTTTCGCTGCATGTATTACGAACATCTCATGTAAACTTTATCATGTTTATACAACATGAAAAATCAATACATCATTCGGCTGTGTATTGTCCAGAGTACGCGGTCAGTCTGAAGGTCGCTTGCCGTTCAACGATTTTCGACACTATCTAAATAATCATATTAGTTGGTTCAATACATGATAACTAATAGTATCAAATGATTGCTTATTGTATGAGCTTTACAAAGAACCCAAATTTTTACAATTTCTATGCCCAATACGTTCCATAGCGCCACTAAACATACCCCTACCCTATGAAATATTGAGGAAAATTTAGATATTTTCATTGAAATTGCGTAAGTTTGATATTATAAAGCACCCGAAGTGCATCTCGATTCACGATTCTGAAAATTGTTTTTAGTTTTTCAATCTATTCTTTTGAATATAAAACATGTTAACATAATGTTAACATGTTTTTAATGACCAAAGTTTTATTTTCAAATAGACCAAATAAATGGATCTTTGAATATTTCCGATTTTGATTAGGCTTTGTCATTCTTTTGCCCAATATTACTTTTTAGTAAACAAATATAATTTAAAGTAGGTATCAAATAAAACCTTATTATATTTATTAAACAACTATTACAAATAATGGCCATTCTTATGTTATATAAACATCATACATCAATAACACTTACCCCTACCCCAACAAATTTTCTGTAAAATTGTCAATTTTTGTCTATGACTTTAACTTAACATTGTGCCCGAAATTGATGAAAAATGGGATTTTTCAACATTTCAGATTTGGGCAAAGTTAACCCGTTATATATGGCAAATCTGGATGATATATCTGCTAATATGCCAATTAATTGTTCTAAGCAATACATGAGTTGTCTTAAAACAGTGTTTAGAATATCAAAGGGTGTTTAATGTGACTCTGAATACAGAGAATCTTATCGCTTTTCCCTACAAATGCCACTTTTTTTTTTGTCTATGTTCGCATAAAAAATAACCAGAACATGCAAAATGTGTGTTATATATGACAATGTTGCATGAATTACATCATGATCTGGTATTTCAACAGCCATTTGTTGAAATTTGAAATATCTTAATTTTACAAAATTTCTTTAAAACTAAGGAGTATCTCCCTCGTGCATAGCTCTGTCCTTGGCTGAATTTTGGCCTTTCTATTAAGATCACTTTGGTCATTTGTTCTCTATCAGATTTTACACATTTTCGGTTAATGGACTTCCAATTGTTTTGGTTTGATCTGCACTGATGAGACATAAGTTGTCGAAATGCACATATGCAGAAAATAAATAAACAGTAATTTCGGTATTTTGTTATTTAAACTAAATATTTGGCCCAAACTGATGGAAAATGGGAATTTTCAACAGTTCAGTTTTCTCCAAAGTGTATTGTTAAATCGTAATATATGTCAAATCTGGAGGATTCATCTGCAAATATGCCATTTAATTGTTCTAAGCGAAACATTAGTTGTCTTAAAACACTGTTTAGAAAAACAAGGACTGCTAAATGTGACTCTAAATACTGAAAAAATTACCCCTACCCCGACAAATTTTCCCTATAATAGTCTTTTTTTACAATATTCACATTAAAATAACCAAAACACACAAAATCTGCATTGCATATAACAATGTTGCATAATTTTTATCAAGATTTGTCATATTAAGTCCCACTCGTCAGCTTAAACTCAATATTTTGTACAGAATTGATGAAAAATAGGAATTTTCAGCATTTCAGAATTGTCCAAAATTCACTTTTAAATAGTTATGTGTTGCAAATTGAGTGTTCAATGTGACTCTAAATACCGAAAATTTTACCCCTTCCCCAAAAAAATGGTGCTTAAGAATCCCCAGAATATGTATGTCTGTACATTTATATCAACAAACATACTAATATTTTACTTTCTTTTAAAAAATTGCATTTTATATACTAGTATCGCAATATGCAATTCTAACGCCAAAATATGGGTAAAATTGTATATTTTTGGGCAATTTTCGTGAAAAATGGGATTTTTCAGCATTTCGGAATTTTACAAAATTCATAGTGAAATTGTTGTATAATTGCCTATAAACAACACACATGATCTTTTTTGTGATATATTGGAGTCTCTGTGTATTTTGGTGTTTAAAATGATATGCTATTGGACCTTTGTACAATGTTTAAGCTTTTCAAGCTGAATAAAATGAAATAAATTGTGTTTAATAATTGTGGTAAGGGGTTATATATTTGTAATTTATGAGACTGTAGTTATTCTAAAATGTTCAAAAACATATTTTCTTATGACTTAGATATAATGAAAGGATATCTTATCAACATTTTCAAGTTACATATCAATTTCATGAAGTATTTTCATCTCAAAGTAAAAAAGCAAAAATTCAGAAAAACGGAAAATTCCCATTTTGCATACAATTTCGCGCAAAAGAGTCAAAAGGGTACCTCTTTAAAAGTTTAAATCTACTTAAATGATCTTCTGCATGTCAGCTTTAGTGAAATAAATACTTGAATTCCAATAAAACATAATTCTTTAATCATTTAGAGCCTGAATATTTCATATTTTCCCTTAATATTTAGGGGAGAGGTGCTAATTTTGACATTTCTGACCCTACAATACGTCTGAAACTAAAATGTCACACACGATTTGTTGCTAACATATCATAAATCATTATTACATCGGCAATTATTAAACATATATTCCGATTTTTACGACCGTGTAGCCAGAAATTGTGAAAAAATCTAAAATCCGAAAATTCCCATTTTTCAAAAATTTTATACCGAAAATCAAAAATTAATGGACTTTAATGGTTTTATTTTTCAACATTGTATCACACCTGATAAGTTAGGCATAAAAACTAGATCAAATGACGAGGGTTGTTTATCTGAAAGGAATTGACAGCCTAAAATTGTCATTTCCGCTATTTTTTTGCAGGGGAGGGGTACACTTTTTGTATCCCCAGGTCATAAAAATGGCGTGAAGTGACCAAACTTGAGTTCATTATAAAGGATTTTAAATTATCTTTAATTTGGTACCAAATTTCAGTACATATTACCTATAAATACAGTACTTTAAGGGTAAAACATAACCATTTTATGGTGTATGGTGTATGGTGTAATGGTGTATGGTTCAATGGTGCATGGTGTATGGTTCAATGGTGCATGGTGTATGGTTCAATTGTTCATGGTGTATGGTGTAATGGTGTATGGTGTTGCAACGTGAACCATACACAATACACCATAAACCATACACCATACACTATGAACCATACACCATAACCAATACTCCGTAACACCATAAACACGATCGACTCGATTTGAACGAGAGACAATGAACTGCATTGCGCCTCGGTACTGGCGAATCGAAGTTAATATAAAATACATTTTTATAAATATTTTAACTTTATATTTGTTTTCAGATAAAGCATTAATAAAGAAAATAATTCGTATTTTTTACACGCCGGCATGTGGCTATTTTCTACAACCATAAATAATAATTATTAGCCCAAAAAAATCGCCAAAAACATGTATAGTGACAAAAAGCGCATATCTTTTTATTTTTTTTTAACTTAAACCGAAGATGTAAATAGAATACCACAAAAAAATCTTTTTTTTTAATTTGTATTTTAACGTATTGAATTTTCCGCCGAAAGCCGATGGACAATTAAATTATGTTCGTGAATATCGAGATTGTTCGTGACACATATTTTTCAATAAATTTTACAAAACAAATTGACAAAAGTAATATTTTTTCAACAATTTTACTAACCGGAAAACTTGCGAAAAATATTATGATATGACGTATTGATGTCCTAATACTGACAGTGCGCAAAAGGATATTTTCCTTTTGGCACAATATCCCTAAAACATGCAAGAAATTTATATACTAACCAACACTCATATTTAGTATGATTTGCTGTAAATGCCAACTAAAACTCAAATTTGGCACACATTTTTTTAAACCATGCAACAAATGGTGTATGCATACTTATATGCCATTTTGTCACTATGCTGTCTAACTGCTGAAACTCAAATTTTGTACAAATTTCATGAAAAGATGCAAAAATAAGGCCATCAATAGCATAGTATATGGTGTAAATGCCATCTAATACTCAAATCTGGTGCAAATATACTGAAAATATGGCAACAATAGGGATATTGATAGTATGCGATATGGTGTAAATGCCAACTTATACTCAAATTTGGTACGAATTTACTGAAAATATGCAACAGTAGGGATGTCAATAGTATGCGATATGATGTAAATGTCATTTAGTACTCAAATTTGGTACAAATTTACTGAAAATATGCAACAGTAGGGATGTCGATAGTATGCGATATGATGTAAATGTCATCTAGTACTCAATTTTGGTACAAATTTACTGAAAATATGCAACATTAGGGATATCGATAGTATGCGATATGGTGTAAATGCCATCTAGTACTCAATTTTGGTACAAATTTACTGAAAATATGCAACAATAGGGAAATCGATATTAAGGTAGATGGGTAGTCCAAAATTTTTTTCCATAGATTTTCTTTATTTTCTCAGGAAAGTTTCCTTATTATATAAGCATTGAAATAAAAAAATAAAAAGGGGGGGGGTCACCGTGCTTGTTTTTGAAATAACTGATATCAAAATAATTAAATATTTCTAATGAATATATAGGGAAAAACAGGTATTTGGTTATTTTCTTTAAAACTATTCCATAGATTTCTTTCTTTTTTACTCATATGATAGCCCTTTGAATATACTTTCAAACATATATAGAAAAATGAGGGTCACCGACTTTGTTTTTCATATAATTTGAAAAATGTGAATTTTCATAGTGATAGCTATGTAAAATATTTTTATCAGATTATCTCCCTTTTTCAAATATCCTGTTCCAAACTATTTAATTATCAAATTACCAAACTTCATCCAATAAGTTAAATACATGTAAAATTAAGTGAATGAAGATCCTTTGCTTTTTGTGTCACTGATATAATATTTATTGATACATAACAAATAAAAATATTTGAATGTTTAAAAAACAGAAAATACCATAACAGTATAAATAACAAATTCAAAATGGCGGAAGACTACCGATCTACCTTAAGCGATATAAAGTGAATGTCATACAGTACTCAAATATGGTACAAATTTACTGAAAATATGCAAATATAGGGATATCGATAGTATGCGATATGATGTAAATGTCATCTAATACTCTACTTTGGTACAAATTTACTGAACATATGCAACAATAGGAATATCAACAGTATGCAATATGGTGTAAATGTCATCTAATACTCAAATTTGATACAAATTTCCTGAAAATATGCAACAATAGGGATATCAATAGTATGCAATATGGTGTCAATCCAATCTAATGTTCAAATTTGGTACAAATTTACTGAAAATATCTAACAATAGGGATATAGATAGTATGCGATATGATGTAAATGTCATGTAGTACTCAATTTTGGTACAAATTTACTGAAAATATGCAACAATAGGGATATCCATAGTATGCGATATGGTGTAAATGTCATCTAGTACTCAATTTTGGTACAAATTTACTGAAAATATGCAACAATAGGAATATCGATAGTATGCGATTGGTGTAAATTTCATCTTATACTCAAATTTGGTGCAAATTTATGGAAAATATGCAACAATAGGGATACCGATATTATGCGATATGGTGTAAATGTCATCCAATACTCAAATTTGGTACAGATTTACTCAAAATATGCAACATTAGGAATATCAATAGTATGCAATATGATGTAAATGTCATCTAGTACTCAAATTTGGTACAAATTTACTGAAAATATGCAAATATAAGGATATCGATAGTATGCGATATCATATAAATGTATCTAGTACTCAAATTTGGTACAAATTTACTGAAAATATGCAACAATAGTGATATCAATAGTATGCCATATAATTAAATGTCATCTAGAAGTCAAATTGGTACAAAAGTACTTGAAACATGCAACAATAGGGAAATCGATAGCACGCGATATGGTGTAAATGCCTTCTAGTATTCAAATTAAGTACAAATTTACTGAAAACATGCAACAATAGGGATATCGATAGTATGAAATATGGTGTAAATGCCATCTAGTGTTCAAATTTAGTGTAAATTACTGAAATTATGCAACAGTTCGCATATCGATAGTATGCCATATGCCATCTAGTACTCAAATTGAAACAAATTTATTGAAAATATGCAGCAATAGAGATATCGATATTATGCGATTTCTTGTAAATAACATCTAGCACTGAGATTCTGTATAAATTTACTGGAAATATGCTACAATAGGGATATTGATAGTATGGGAAATGGTGTAAATGTTACCTAGTACTCTGATTATGTATTTATATGATAAATGAGGGTTTTAAAGGAGTGGGTCATTGTACGGTGTATAAAAAATAGAAATAGGTTCTGTTTGACAGAAGAAATATCGAAATTCTAGTGTACAATGTACATTGTACGTGAAATAAGATCGTGTTTGGTGTACGAAAAAAGCGTTATGGACGCAGTACGATGATAACCTCTAAGCCTTTGCCGCTTTCATAATAATATGTTAATGCAGGCTCGATAATCGAAAGATAAAGAAGGAATACTTAATAAATAAGATGAGGAAAAATGACATTTTAAAAGCGAGAAAAAGCAACACGTGAAATAAAATACGCAACCGAAAACCTGTATCACCCTCGAGTATTGGTTTTTTTTTATTTACATGATTGTAAATAGCCTATTTTGAGACTGAAAAATGAGATCTCGACAAGCTTCATTTTGTCCTCCAAAAAGAAAAAATTCATTTGTTGTATTCATCGGCCATTTCGAGATCATCCGGCCTTACAACAGTCCGGTCCTATGTCAGTCCGGCCTTATGACAATCCGGCCTTGGTCTATCCGTCCCTGTGTTCTTATTTGATACTATATCGTTGTTTTGTTTAGTTTGGTCATGCTATCGGAGATAGAAAGTCATTATTTATTGTTCAGACTTATATTGACGCGTTTAAATGGATATTTGTCATCAAAAATCGCTGCATAATATAGGAATGAAGGAGTTTTAACCATTTACGAAAGAAAACGTACAGTTAGGGATAGCCTCTTAACTGCGTATAAAGTTTATTTTTATTTGAAACGTTAGAAATACCTATATTTAAAAAAAACAATTGCAGAAGAATGCCGAAAGAACAAAGCTCAAATAGATTGAATAAATCTGTGAGTCCAGATGCACGACAAATATGAGAGCACCAGAAATAAAAGACCAAAGTCTCCACTGAACATGCTAAATATAACACTAAAAACTTAATTAAGGACATGAATATGATTTCCATCTTCAAAGATACAAAATTGCCGTATGAAGTGGATTTTTCCTTATGGCAATAACAAATTCAACTTGTTGTAAAATATTTTCGCGGAAAACTACATAAAATATCGTAAGACTGGATCTTTTAAGACAGGGCCGGATTGGATTGAGACCGGAAATGCAAAGGACATCGTGTATAGTGTAAGGAGTATAGTGGATGGGGTATGGTGTAAGGTATATGGTGTAATGGTGTATGGTGTGATGGTGTATGGTATATGGTGTTATGGTTCATGGTGTATGGTGTAATGGTGCCATTGTGTATGGTATAATGGTGTGATTGGTTATGTTTTACTGTACAAGTACTGTAATTATGGAGCTTAAAAGATGAAACTTAGGTTAAAACAAAAATACAAGAGTTTTTCGCGGTGTACTATAAAAGTGGCCCTATACTGTCCATGTGTGCAGGTTATGTTCGTGTTAACATGTTTTATTTTGAAGTGGGGATATGGGAGGACTGAAAAAAAAATCGGTCTCGATGGGAAGTGGGGGGGATGCACGGAAAGTGATTTCAGCCCATGGACTACTATGGGAAACCCCAAAAATCAATCAAATCAAATTCTGAAACAGGAGGTGCACATCTACATTATGCTATAAAGACTGTGTTAGTTAGTTTACCTGTCAAATTCCATCCTACCATTACGAAATTTTATCAGTATAAAGCTCTTGGCATCAGCTTTACAGTCATATATAATTTATGCATGAAAGATTTTTTAACAGTGCTTATAAATTTTGACTGATATGACCACGCTCATGCAATTTTTAGAAATAAATTTTTGAGTTCAAACACTAAACTTTTCCCTGTTTATCTTACAACTAATTTTTCAACTAAATTTAAAGAAAAATATACCATGATTCGCGTCGAAGTTTCATCTTTTCAATCATATAAATTTTGTAGTATTAAATAATTTGGGGAAAAAAGAAAGTGTACTGAAAAAAACGTCATGAACTGTAAAATTTCGCGGTATATTTATAAAAAAAAAACAAAATTATCCAAGTTTTAGAGCAAAATTTGTGTATTTTGGAATAAATTTATTTTACAAAAGTTATACTATGATTTGCAGTAATCTTTGTTCTATAAAATGATGTATTTTGTATTAAAATCGGTAGAAAAATGTAGATGTAAAGTGTACTGAAAATGTCCTATGTTTCAACAAAGAAATGCTGAAAAATACGACGATTTACAGGTAAATCTGCCGCGACACCGACTTTGTGAGAAATGTAAATGTTTCAAATCCCTGTTATATTAGTCCCAAGGAGAAGCGGATAAGAGACGGTTAACCACTTGTAATGTAATGGCCAAGTCCATGTTTTGCAATGGGAAACCCAAAACATCAATCAAATCAAATTCTGAAATAGGAGGTGCATATCTACATTATGTCATAAAGACTGTGTTAAGTTTCATTAAAATCTTTTCATTAGTTCAGGAGGAGTAGCGGATAAGAGATGGTTACCCCCTTGTAATGTAATGGCCAAGTCCGTGTTTTGCTATGGGAAACCTCAAAAAGCAATCAAATCAAATTCTGAAATAGGAGGTGCACATCTACATTATGTCATAAAGACTGTCTTTAAGTTTCATGAAAGTCTATTCAGTGGTTCAGGAGGAGTAGCGGATAAGAGATGGGTACAAATGTACCTACTTGTAATGTAATGGCCAAGTCCATGCTTTGCTATGGGAAACCCCAAAAATAAATCAAATCAAATTCTGAAATAGGAGGTGCACATCTACATTATTTCATAAAGACTGCGTTAAAGTTTCATGAAATTCTATTCAGTGGTTCCGTAGGAGTAGCGGATAAGGGATGGGTACCCACTTGTAATGTAATGACCAAGTCCATGTTTTGCTATGGTTAACCCCAAAAATCAATCAAATCAAATTCTGAAATAGGAGGTGTACATCTACATTATATCAAAAAACAAAAAAACTGCGTGAAAGTTTCATGAAAATCTTTTCAACGGTTCAGGAGGAGTAGCGGACAAGAGATGAGTACCCTCGGTCGGATAGACAGACTCCCCCTTCACTATATACCCCCACTTTTTAAGCGGGGTATAATAAATTCTGAAATAGTAGGTGGACATCTACATAATGTCACAAAGACTGTGTTAAAGTTTCATGAAATATATTCAGTGGTTCAGGAGGAGTAGCGGATAAGAGATGGGTACCCCCTTGTATTGTAAATGTCCATGTTTTGAAATGGAACACCCCAAAATTCAATCAAATCAAATTCTGAAGTAGGAGGTGCAAATCTACATTATACCACAAAAACTGTAGTAAGTTTCATGAAAATCCATTCAACGGTTCGGGAAGAGTAGTGGTTAAGAGATGAGCACCCCTTGTAATGTAATGGCAAAGTCCAAGTTTTTCTATTGGAAACCCCAAAAATCAATTAAATGAAATTCTTAAATAACAGGTGCACATCTGCATTATGTCAAAAAGGCTGTGTTAAAGTTTCATGATAATCTGTACAGTGGTTCAGAAGGAGTAGCGGATAAGAGATAACGTGATAGCAAAGTCCAGGTTTTGCTGTGGGAAACCCTAAAAATCAATCAAATCAAATTCTGAAATAGGAGGTGCATATCTACATAATGTCACAAAAACTGTTTTAAGTATCATGAATATCTGTTCAATGGTTAAGGAGGAGTAGCGGATAAAAAATGGGTACCGCCTTGTAATGTAATGGTAAAGTCCATGTTTTGCTATGGGAAACCCCAAATTCAATCATATCAATTCTGCAATAGGAAGTGCATATCTACATTATGTCACAAAGATTGTGTTAAAGTTTCATGAAAATCTATTCAATGGTTCTGGAGGAGTAGCGGATAAGAGATGGGTACCCCCTTGTAATGTAATGGAAAAGTCTATGTTTTGCAATGGGAAACCCATAAATTTCAATTAAATCAAATTCTGAAATAGAAGGTGCACATCTACATTATGTCACGAAGACTGTGTAAAAGTTTAATGAAAGTCTATTCAATGGTTCAGGAGGAGAAGCGGATAAAGTAACTGATAGCCATTCTCTAGAATACAAATTAACAGCAATTGTTTTCGATATCTAACCACCGACTGTTCAAACCTGTCACAACATCCGCTAACAAACCTGATAACCGAACATTTATCAAAATTCAATTCGCCAATAAAGGCTTGGACGCTATAAATCTTGCTAACATTCTACACAGCAAAATAGTCACATCAAACATTCCTCCTTACTTTAATGATCAATCAGTTCCACTGATCTCATATTCCTATACTAAACCAATTGCAACTTCCATTTTCAATAACAAACGGGTATTGCGTGACTTCCAAATTGATGACTTTAAAGCCAAACCACCTGATTGTGCTTTCTCTTCTTCCCCATTCAATTATAGTCCGGCTGGACACGTTATAACTGGTGACCTAGATATCGTAGACAACCTCAAACTACGAGATATCTTCTTAAAAGGTCCCAAATTCCGTTAGTCCCAGTACATCAACTGGAAGTACCATTTCAAGATTTTGATGGATGCAGTTGAAGACTATGCTAGGAAGTGGGCTAAGAAAGAGAAAGAGGACGTTGAGACATTGTCCGACTGGATCAGGTCCATAAAGTCATTAATTGTAAATCGCATCAGGCGCTTAAAAACAGCAACGAAATCCAGAAATCCCAGTATATTTGAAGATCCCCTTGTAGTAAGAACTTTATCCAACTTCAAGGAAAATTAAGTCATTGTCCCTGCAGACAAAGCTTCTAAAAACATACTGTTTGTTTGTAAGAAACACTATCCCGACTGCCTTGTGAAGGAGATGGGCATCGACAGTACATCTGGAAACGCTACTTTTACCCCTACCACAATATCGAGGGATGAGATTGAAAAAAATCACACTTCAGTTTTAGCATCATTTGGCATGAAAGCCAATGATGAAAACAATCAACTCCCTTACATCTACGTGGTACCTAAACTTCACAAGAATCCCTACAAACAGAGATTCATTGCCGGGTCTTCCAGATGCACCACTAAACCTCTTTCACAGCTCCTCACTACTTTGTTGACCGCAGTCAGAGATGGCCTGAAAAATTACTGTAATAAAGCTTACTCCACAAGCGGTGTGAATCAAATGTGGATTCTTAAAAATTCAAGTGATCTCCTTGAACAGCTTTCCTCAACCAGTCTTACCCATTGCCATAGCATTCAAACCTTTGACTTTTCTACTCTTTATACAACCCTTCCACACAATAAACTTAAAACAGCAATTGCAGATTTAATACATCAATGTTTCTGCACTAAAAATGGAGAACGCAGATACACCTATATAGTTATAGGGAAAGACAAGACATGTTTTGTTAAGAACGACACTGATTCAAACAAGAAGTACACCGAGACTGACGTTATCAAAATGTTAGAATTTTTGATCGACAATATTTTTGTCGAATTCGGAGGTCGTGTTTTTCAACAGACAATAGGGATTCCTATGGGAACTAACTGTGCGCCGCTTTTAGCTGACCTTTTCCTTTACTCGTACGAGGCCAAGTTTTTACAAGGGCTTATTCAAAGAAAACAAAAATATTTAGCCCAGTCCTTTAATTTCAGCTTCCGCTATATAGACGATGTACTCTCTCTTAATAATCCTAAATTTAGGGAGTATTTACATCAGATCTATCCCAATGAGCTTGAAATTAAAGAAACAACTGAAACACCTACTTCAGCTTCGTACGTAGATCTGTTACTGTATATTGACAAAGATGGACGTTTGAAATCTAAGCTGTATGATAAGCGTGATGATTTTAATATCCAAATTGTGAACTTTCCCTTTCTTAGCAGCAAAATACCTACCTCTCCAGCCTATGAAGTATATATTTCACAGTTGATTCGTTACTGTCGAGCGTGTAGTTTGTACAGTGATTTTTTGAACAGAGCAAAAACAATGTCCCAAAAGCTGCTTAGTAAGGGATTTGTTCAACCTATGTTAATTTCATCCCTCAAGAAATTCTATGGCCGTCACCATAACATCATCGAAAGATACGACGTGTCAGTATCCCAAATGAAAGTGGACATTTTCAGCTAAATTCACGTCTTCCCGGATTTGACTACCGACTTTGACATTTTCCTGGATTGACCCACTCACAGTGTGACGGGTGCTGTTAACAGAGCAGGACATGCTTACCTTTCCGGAGCACCTGATGTCACTCTCAGTTTCACTGGAGTTCAAACTGTGAGTGCCTTTGTTCTGAATGTTGTGGTTTCTGGTTCTGTGCTTTGTGTCTGTTTAGCGTCATTGTTTTTGTGTCTAGCGTCGTAGTTTTCTGTGTTCTCGTTTTTGCCCTGTCTTTGGACTTCGATTTTTGTGAATTTCATCCCTTTGTTCCTTCGGTATTCTACTGCCGTTGTGTCATAAAGACTGTGTTAAAGTTTCATGAAATCTATTCAGTTGTTCAGGAGGAGTAGCGGATAAGAGATGGGTACCCACTTGTAATGTAATGACCAAGTCCATGTTTTGCTATGGGAAACCCCAAAAATCAATCAAATTAAATTCTGAAATAGGAGGTGCACATCTACATTATGTCATAAAGACTGCGTGAAAGTTTCATGAAAATCTTTTCACCGGTTCAGGAAGAGTAGCGGATAAGAGATGGGTACCCTCAGGTATAACGGACGGACGGACGGACGGATGGACGGACACCCCAATTACTATATACCCCCTCCTTTCAAGTTGGAGTATAATAAAATTCTGAAATAGTAGGTGCACATCTACATAATGTCACAAAGACTGTGTTAAAGTTTCATGAAATATATTCAGTGGTTCAGGAGGAGTAGCGGATAAGAGATGGGTACCCCCTTGTACTGTAAATGTCCATGTTTACCCCCTTGTAATGTAATGGCAAAGTCCAAGTTTTTCTATGGGAAACCCCAAAAATCAATTAAATGAAATTCTAAAATAACAGGTGCGCATCTGCATTATGTCACAAAGACTGTGTTAAAGTTTCATTAAAATCTGTACAGTGGTTCAGAAGGAGTAACGGATAAGAGATAACGTTATGGCAAAGTCCAGGTTTTGCTGTGGGAAACCCTAAAAATCAATCAAATCAAATTCTGAAATAGGAGGTGCACATCTACATAATTTCACAAAGACTGTTTTAAGTATCATGAAAATCTGTTCAATGGTTAAGGAGGAGTAGCGGATAAAAATGGGTACCGCCTTGTAATGTAATGGCAAAGTCCATGTTTTGCTATGGAACCCCAAATTCAATTATATCAAATTCTGCAATAGAAAGTGCATATCTACATTATGTCACAAAGATTGTGTTGAAGTTTTATGAAAATCTATTCAATGGTTCAGGAGGAGTAGCGGATAAGAGATGGGTACCCCCTTGTAATGTAATGGAAAAGTCTATGTTTTGCAATGGGAAACCCAAAATTTTAATTAAATCAAATTCTGAAATGGTAGGTGCACATCTACATTATGTCACAAAGACTGTGTTTAAGTTTCATGAAAATCTATTCAATGGTTCAGGAGGAGAAGCCGATAAAAGATGGGTAAAATCTTGTTATGTTATGGCAAAGTCCAAGTTTTGCAATGGGAAACCCAAAATTTCAATTAAATCAAATTCTGAAATAGACGGTGCACATCTAAATTATGTCACAAAGACTGTGTTAAAGTTCATGAAAATCTATTCAGCGGTTCAGGGGGAGAAGCGGATAAAAAATGGGTTCTCACTTGTAATGTAATGGCCAAGTCCATGTTTTGCTATGGGAAACCCAAAAAATCAGTCAAATCAAATTTTGAAATAGGAAGTGCAAATCTACATTATGTCACAAAGACTGTGTTAAATTTTCATGAAAGTCTATTAAGCAGTTCAAGAGGAGTAGCGGATAAGAGATGGGTACGCCCCTTGTAATGTAATGGCAAAGTCCATGTTTTGCTATTGGAAACCCCAAAAATCAATTTAATCAAATTCTGAAATAAAAGGTGCACATCTACATTATGTCATAACGACTGTGTTAAAGTTTCATGAAATATATTCAGTGGTTCAGGAGGATTAGCGGATAAGAGATGGGTACCCCCTTGTACTGTAAATGTCCATGTTTACACATTGTAATGTAATGGCAAAGTTCATGTTTTGCTATGGGAAACCCCAAAAATTAATCAAATCAAATTCTGAAGTAGAAGGTGCACATCTATTTTATGTCACAAAAACTGTGTTACAATTTCCTGAAAATCCATTCAACGGTTCGGGAAGAGTAGTGGTTAAGAGATGAGCACCCCCTTGTAATGTAATGGCAAAGTCCAAGTTTTTTCTATTGGAAACCCCAAAAATCAATTAAATGAAATTCTGAAATAACAGGTGCACATCTGCATTATGTCAAAAAGGCTGTGTTAAAGTTTCATGATAATCTGTACAGTGGTTCAGAAGGAGTAGCGGATAAGAGATAACGTAATGGCAAAGTCCATGCTTTTGCTGTGGGAAACCCTAAAAATCAATCAAATCAGATTCTGAAATAGGAGGTGCACATCTACATAATGTCACAAAAACTGTTTTAAGTTTCATGAAAATCTGTTCAATGGTTCAGGAGGAGTAGCGGATAAAAGATCGGTACCGCCTTGTAATTTAATGGCAAAGTCCATGTTTTGCTATGGGAAACCCCAAAAATCAATCATATCAAATTCTGCAATAGGAAGTGCATATCTACATTATGTCACAAAGATTGTGTTAAAGTTTCATGAAAATCTATTCAATGGCTCAGGAGGAGTAGCGGATGAGAGATGGGTACCTCCTTGTAATGTAATGGAATAGTCCATGTTTTTGCAATGGTAAACCCCAAATTTCAATTAAATCAAATTCTGAAATAGAAGGTGCACATCTACATTATTTCACAAAGACTGTGTTAAAGTTTCATGATAATCTATTCAATGGCTCAGGAGGAGTAGCGGATGAGAGATGGGTACCCACTTGTAATATAATGGCCAAGTCCATGTTTTGCTATGGAAAACCCCAAAAATCAGTCAAATCAAATTCTGAAATAGGAGGTGCAAATCTACATTATGTCACAAAGACTGTGTTAAATTTTCTGGAAAGTCTATTAAGCAGTTCAAGAGGAGTAGCAGATAAGAGATGGGTACCCCCTTGTAATGTAATGCCAAAGTCCATGTTTTGCTATAGGAAACCCCAAAAATCAATTTAATCAAATTCTGAAATAAGAGGTGCACATCTACATTACGTCACAAAGACTGTGTTAAAGTTTCATGAAAATCTATTTCGCGGTTCAGGAGGAGTAGCGGATAAGAGATTGGTACCCCCTTGTAATGTAATGGCAAAGTCCATGTTTATCTATGGGAAACACCGAAAATGAATTAAATCAAATTCTGAATTAGGTTATTTCTTGAAGCATGCACGTGTACAGCACGAAATAGGAGGAGCACATCTACATTATGTCATGTGTTATGTTTACCCCAGAACAGTTTGTAAATAGTTATTATCCGGAAACAACAAAGGAGCTTCCGTCATTGCATTGCAATCCATTACCAATACTAGGGTATTTATACCAACAAGGAGTGAAGCCAACGATCATAGCAAACGGAACTAAGAACATGTACATCGAAGTCCCCGGATGTCGCATTCGGATGATATATTTCATAAACTTTTTACCTGTTGCTTTAGCTGATCTGCCCAAAATGTTTGGATTGACTAAACTTAAGAAAGGATATTTTCCGCATTTATATATTAGGAAAGAAAACCAATCAGTCGTACTAAAAAAGTCGTACTCGACCATTTACCGGACATACGCTACTACAACCCAGACCCCTGAGAAGAGAGCTACGTTTTTACAATGGTACGAGACCAATTACCGACAACGATTCGATTTCAGAGAGGAACTATTGAGTTACTGCCGTTCCGACGAGGACATTGGGTAGAGCCTGCTTAATGTTTAGACGATTGTTGCTGCAGATGACATCCACAGACGGACATGGAGTGATCGATCCGTTGCAAGAATGTATCACGATAGCGTCAGCTTGCAACTTGGTATAAAGAAAGAAGTTTCCCCAGTCCCGATACCATCGGTATTATCCCAGCTCAAGGATACCGTAAAGAGGAAAAGCATTCCATCAAGGCCATACAGTGGATCAAATACCTGTCGGCAACAGAAGGAATCAACATATAACATGCAAGAAGTGGAGGGGAAAAACAAATCGGACCCTATAAAGTGGACGGATACTACGAGAATGAAAACGGGAAATACGTAATGGAGTTTAACGGGAAGTTCTGGCACGGCTGTTTACACTGTAACAGTGCCGACACAGTCAATATAGACAACGGCATGACTATGGGTGATCTTCATCAACGCGCTTTGGAGAAAAATAGATATTTGGAAGAGCAAGGCTACATCTAAATTGGCAAATAGGGATGTGAGTTCGACCGAGAAGTTCAAGAAAACGACTACTAGAAAAGATTTGTGGAACAAAGTATCATAGTTCCTCCCTTAGAACCAAGAGACGCCTGTTTTGGTGGACGTACTGAAGCATTTAAACTGTATGAAAAAGACCAGAACATTTCGTATGCAGACGTCACCTCACTATATCCCTACATCAACAAGACCGGCAAAATACCCTTGGGACATCCAGAGATCACCAAGGAAAATTTTCAAAGTTAAAAAAAGCAATACGAAGGGTTGATCAAATGTAAAGTCATCCTACCGAGAGGACTCTCCCGTCGAAAATCAATAACAAGTTATTATTCACGTTGTGTAAAACTTGTGCCGAACCTCACCTACAGACACTGTGTGAGCAAGCCGACGAGCAACAAGCACTGACTGGAACTTGGGTGATAGACGAGAAAGCGTTGGAAAATGGATATAGACGAGAAAGCGTTGGAAAATGGATATATTATTCAGCAGATATATGAAGTGTGGCACTTTGACACGGAACAGTAAGACCCAACACCAAAGACAGAGGACTTTTACCGAGTATATAAATACCTTCTTCAAAATGAAGCAGGAAGCTAGAGGGTGGCCAGAATGGTGTAATACAGAATGAGACAAACAGAACTATATAAGAGAGTACAACGCAAAAGGAGGGTATTGTTCTCGATGACAATAATATTAAGAACAACCAAATTAATGTTGAATAGCTTCTTGGGTAAATTCGGACAGAGAAGCAACCCTGCCCCAAATCAAATACGTGTGTGATCCTGCAGAATACTTCGACATGTTAACCAGTGACCAAATTCTCGCCATGGGTATTAATTTTGTCAGCAATGAAATGGTGGAAATGAGATATCAGTATAAAGACGAATTCGTTGAGGAATCTGGATGTACTAATGTAGTCATTGCCGCTTATAGCATCACCCAAGCGAGACTGAAGTTGTACAGTTATCTGGAGAAGTTGAACACCAGCGCCCTATACGCCGACACCGATTCCATCGCTTATACATCTCGATCTGCAGAATTGAGACCCAAATTAGGAGACTACTTGGGAGATCTTACGGACGAAGTATCCGACACCGAGATTACAGAGTTTGTGACTGGAAAACCGAAGAACTACAGTGGGGTGCATACATAACCTCTCATAAAGTTAACTTGAAGCAGTCATAAAAGCTGCTCTAAGTTAACTTAGAACAGGTATCAAGTCTGCTCGAGAACAGTTCTAAGTCTGCTCTAGAATCCTGACCGCTCTGACCAGACATGGTCATCGCTAGAATCCTGACCGTTCTGGTCAGAGCCATGACTGCTCTGACCTGTTCTACCCATGACCGTTCTACCTAAGTCTGTTCTGGCCATGACCGTTCTACATAAGTCTGTTCTGGCCATGACTGCTCTCAGCTGACCTGTTCTAGCTATGACCGCTCTCATACCAGCTCTTGTCATAGCCCTGGTAAATATTCATAACGTGTCCCATATACAAGTATTTCATATTATATCAAGTTAAGTTATATAAGAAAAACAAAATTAAATAAAAATTAGAATTTTGAAATAAATTATTCGGATATAAAAATTGCATTTTGCCGGTAAGTGCTGTTATTCCAAAATAATTATTTACCTGTGTTTATCCAGGTAAATTAAAAAAAATTTAAGAGTTATTTCCCTTTTCGTGATATACCCGAAAACTGAATCGCAAAAAGTTTTCTGTAAATTTATTATTATAACTAAAAAAATCGTCAATTTATTAAATTATAGGAAAATGTCAATCATTATCATATAACGTTTACTGAAACAAATAATTATTTAAGACATCGTAAAATAAGTTGTTTTTTTTTTTTTTGTTTTTTTTTAACATTTCGGGCTCGAGAAAAAAGAAAACTGACACAATCCAATTTCATATCCAGTAAAAATTCTAGGACCAAAACAGCTGTGCCCAGAGCAGACTTGGGAGAAACCGGTCATTGCCAGAGCGGACTTAGATAGAACGGTCATGGCTAGAACATACTTAGATAGAACAGTCATGGCTAGAACAGACTTTGGTAGAATGGTCATGGCTAGAGCAGACTTAGGTAGAACGGTCATGGCTAGAACAGACATGATTCTACGACCAGAGCAGTCAGGATTCTAGGACTGCTCTAAGTCTGCTCCAAGTAAACTTCAAGTTAACTTTGAGCTGTTCTCGTGACTGCTCTCCAAGCTAACTTGGACGAGAGGTTATACCTGCACCCTACTGTATGTTTATAAATTTGCCAAACCCGACAAATTTGGAAATACGACCATATGTTAAGTGCGTGGAATCACTCTTGACTACAATAATGCCCCCACGAACAACTACGACACCATAAAGGATATGATCACAAACAACATGGATTCCGCGATTACAAGATAGCCAGGGATAAAACAAATTACTAACGGTGCATCAAGACAAAGACTACAGGATCATGTTCGACAAAAGAGTTGCCATGGACGACTTCAGCACTAGACCTTATGGATTTCGAAAGATTAGACTATCCCTTAATTGACAACTGCACGGTCCTAACCATGAGGCTGAAGATACTGTCAGAGGGATAGACTATTCTCAATGTAGATCACTTTGTATATTAAATTCATTGTATATGTAAAATAAAATATATAGAACTGATATTCGTGTGCTATTTTATTTGTATTAAAGAAGATATATCTCAACAGAAAATGGAAACACAACATGCAATACCGGATGACAATGAAGTAGCACATATAGAGGCTTGGGGTTAGATCGATAGAGGTATCCTAAAAAGGATAATGCTAAGGGAGTATAAAGAAACGGCAGAAAATGTACGGGTTCTAGTTAGGGAAAGATAAAAGAATTGTTTGAGGGTCGAGAAAATACAAACCCCAGAAAGATAAATCAGAGTAAGTATAATGGAAAAAATTTATGGATGAACACAAAACAAAACGGAGGTACTGAAAAATAAGAAGAGGGGAGTTATTTTGAAAAAGAACAATAGAAAGAAAAGTACTATGAAGCAGAAAAATAAGAAGTAATGGAACAAAACGAAACAAGACAATAAGTACATAAAAAACTAAATGTTAGAGTTAATGAATGTTAAGGGCACAACTCAAAATAACGTCCTCCAGCGTCCCACAACTCTCGTACAGCTACACTATGTTTGTGGTGCTCTACGTTCAGGACGTTTGAAGACAGGGAAGAATTCATTGGTCACGGTTGATTTCACGGGGATGGAAAAATGGACTTTAACATAGGCCCTATGGGTCCAAAAGGGCAAGACTCAGTACTTTCATATAAGTCTAGTTGCTTAAAATATTTCCTTCAAATATCACGTTTTCATATCCTGCAACTTTTTTTGCAGCATTGAAAATGGAAGTCAGTGTTACAAAAGACATTTGAATAGCAAAATACCGAAATTACTGTGAATTTAGTTTCTGCATATGGCCATTTCGATAACTTAAGCCTTTTCAGTGCAGATCAAATCAAACATTTGGAAATCCATAAACTAAAATATGTCTGAAAGCTGATAGTGAACTTAACACCCAAATTTAAGGATCTAAATAGAAATAGAAAGCAAAAATCAGCTAAGGCCGGAGCTATGCAAGACGGAAATATGATTGTATCATTTGATTACTAACTTTATTCTTTTCTTCTTTTCCATCTTGCTGCATGCTGTCATCCGTATCTGTCGACGCCATTGCCTCTTGTACCTGCATAATACAATTCAATTTATTGCTTTTCGAGTTTTTTCAAGTTATGAATTATAGCAAGCAGGCTTAAATGATTTTCTTCTATGGATATAAAAAAGGTTGAATTCGTGAAAATTATCCAAACCAAAACTAAAATATTTTCAATCATTCATCCGACACACTTAACAATTTCATTTCGAAATGTAGCCATTCGCATGCTGAACAATTCATAACATCTTCAGAGATTTGTCGCAAAATTTCGAACTGTTAAAAACAAAATGATGTAGACGTTGACATGCAAGATTTTTTTTTTTTTTTTGAGTTATAGATTTCTTCTTTTTATTTTATTTATTTTTTAATTTCTTTTTTTTTATTTAATTTTTATAATCTTTTTTATGATTATAGGGGCTAAATTTTCAATATAATTCATTCACTTTCACCACTTTTTTAGCTGAAGAAACATAAAATGTCGGTTTTATTCTCTCTTTGATCATTTTGTTAACAGTGCTTACGTTTAGTGAAGGCAAATAATTTAATAAATTACAGTATTTATATAGAGATATTTCGGCCAAAGGGAGGTTATGAAAGATAACAGGAAACACCTACAATGGCTGAAAAACACATTCACAATTCACGTGCCACAATGTACCAAGAGAATGCACAAGAAAAAAAAACAAACAAAATACAAAAATGGCGCAGCATGATACGACCGCAATATGTAAGGAGTAAAGAGATTGACAGAGTACTTAGATGGACAAAATTAGGACCTTGACAGAGTAATTAGCTGGACGCAAAGTAGGAACATAAAATAAGTCCTTTTGGTCCCTGGAAGCTCGGAAAAGGTAAGAGTTACACCAACTCTGTTATATTTTTTGAAAGTTTATGAATCGAAAGAAAAAATCCCAACGAAATCTGGTTAAAAATATAGATTTTACATATTTTGAAAAACTGCAATTTTGGCCCCTTTGATTCTAATGGTTCAGAAATTGTAACAGTTATGCAAAATCTGTTGACATAAGACTGAAAGCTAACAACAAGACGATTTAAAAGAAAAAAAAATTCCAACGACATTTGATAAGATATAAAGATTCTACATATTTTGAAAAATTGTAATTTTGGCCGCTATGACCCCTAATGGCTCGGAAACCGTAAAGGCTACTACACATCTGTTGCAATACATGTACTACTGAAAGCTTATAACAAGAGGAATCCAAAAAAAAAACATCTTATCAAAATTCAATGAGAATAAAAACCAGAGGCTCCCAGGAGCCTGTATCGCTCACTTGGCTTTCAGTTGCCACAATCAAGATAAAGTTATACAAATGAACTTCAGTCCCTCAAACTTTGGTAGTTCAAACACCACCAATATTTTGAACTGTATTTTAAGTCTGATCATGTTTTACTATATTTCTTTGTTGTTTTTTTTACAAAAACGTTCTTGCTAAGGACCACTTTCAACACAGGTTTTGAAGTTGAGACATCATTGCGAAATGGAAGTCGGCAACAATTTTCAACACCATATTTTAAAGTTACGACATCAATATCTATTTGGAAACCAAATTTCATTGAAATCAGACTATGTTGAATTTTTCTGCCTTTTTTGTGGCTATTTTGAACATGGCGCTAAACAAACAATTTTCAAATCTGGTTTTGAAGTCCCAACATCAATATCTATTTGGAAACAAAATTTCATTGAAATCAGACAATGTTGAATTTTCCCACCTTTTATGGCGGTCAAGAAACAATTTTCAACGCTCGTTTTGAAGTCGCAACAGCAATATCCACTTGGAAACCAATTCATTGAAATCGGACAATGCTGAATTTTCCCGCCTTCTTTGGCAGCCCTTCTGAAAATGGCTGTAAGCAAACAAATTTTAACATCAGTTTTGAAGTTGCGACATCAATAATTCTGTGGAAGCTAAGTTTCATTGAAATCGGACAATGTTGAATTTTCCCGCCTTTTTTGGTTGCAATTTTGAAAATGGCAGTCAACAAACAATTTTCAAATCCGGTTTTGAAGTTGCAACATCAATATCTATTTGGAAAGCAACTTTCATTGAAATCAGACAATGTTGAATTTTCCCGCCTTTTTTGGCGGCCATTTTGAAAATGGCGGTCAACCAACAATATTTAACGGCGGTTTGAAGTTGCAACATCAATGTCTATTTGGGAAGCAACTTTCATTAAAATCGGACAATGTTGAATTTTCCCACCTTTTTGGCAGCCATTTTGAAAATGGCGGTCAACCAACAATATTTAACGGAGGTTTTGAAGTTGCAACATCAATTCCTATTTGGAAACCAAATTTCATTGAAATCGAACAATGTTGAATATTCCCGCCTTTTTTGGCGGCCATTTTGAAAATGGCGGTCAACAAACACTTTTCAACACCGGTTTTGAAATCGCTACATCAATATTTATTTGGAAACCAAATTTCATTGAAATCGAACAATGTTGAATTTTCCCGCCTTTTTTTTTGGCGGCCATTTTGAAATGGAGGCCAACAAACAATTTTAAACACCAGTTTTGAAATCCACACAGCATGGCAAACATTTTATCAATTAACACTTAACGTTCATCTTCTATAGTTTGGAAATAAAAGACAAAAAATAATAAAATTTTGAAAATTCCGTGAAAAAAGGGCAATAACTCCTACAAGGGTTTTTAAATTTTCTTCAATATTTCAGGGTTTGTAGATCTTGATATGTTGAACCTTTTTGCAATATACACTTGACCTCTATCTGTAACACTTTTTGAAATAAAAAATAAAAAATGCCTAAATTTTTAAATTTTATGGAAAAAGGGCAATAACTCCAAGACGGGTTTTCGGATTTTGTTCAAAATTGCAGGGCCGGTAGATCTTGCTATGCTGATCGCTTTTACTCAATGTCAGATTTTTGATATCTGTAACGGTTTTTGACTTATTTGCAAAAAACAGCAATTTACCACTATGTTCTATTTTTAGTAACAGCAGCCATGTTGTTTGGTCTTCGGACTAATGGAACACAATTTATAAACAGCATACCCTGGTGATGCTTCAGGCCAACTTTGGGTACAATTGGCTCAGCAGTTTCAGAGGAGAAGATTTTTGAAATTGTTGACGGACGGACGGACGGACGCCGGACGACGGACGCAAAGTGATGGCACAAGCTCACATGGCCTTTTAGGCCAGGTGAGCTAAAAAAAATCATTAATTTGCACATTTGCAATTTTGGTTCTATTTGGCCCCTCATAGATCGGAAGGAAACAAGTTATCATAAATCTAACAGTTCAATACTATGTAAAATTTTAATAAGAAATCTATTGACAGATACATCAAAATCGGACTTAAAAACAAAAAAAAATGAGATTCGCCCCTTTTTGGCCAATTTATTTCATAACCGGTACTTGCTACGTAAAATTATGTGACATTCTACTGATTAGTTTCCTCAGCAGCACACTGAAAGAAACGCCATCAAAATCCGGCACTCATAGAATGAACTCCTATGAAAACCGGGAGTGACATCAGGTGCTCTGGAAGGGTAAGCATATCCTTGATGATGATTGATTAACTGAAACAAAAGTTATTGACCCTTAGCTAGAGACAACGAAGACGACAGCACCATACCATTATACGAACTCACATATTTTGCAACTGTATAAAAAACAAATGAAGACAAAGATGTAAAATCGGGACAGCCGAACAGCCGAACCGGCACTAGCAAAAGCCATTGGTAGGGTTACACCGGTACCCAAACCTCCCCTTTCTCTATCCCGTTTCCCTGTAGTATAATCAACATACGAATAAATTCCAATACTGGTAGACTACTAACTCAATGATCACAATCTTGAAAAGGAAAAGGGACAAAACGGGTCAGAGATCAGAAATTTAGTTCATGGACCTAAACAGTTGGACCCAAAGTAAGAAATGGAGGCTTCAAAAACACACATTTTCTCCATCACATTTAGTCAGCCAACTTTTACGGCTTAAGAGTTGCCAAATTATAATTAAATAGACAACTCTGTTACTTGAAATAGATCGGATTTACATGGCCAGTCTGATAATCTGGCTCGGCTGATGAATTGTGCAAAATATCAAGTGATATGTTGTTAGAAAGAATATCGATATTTGGTATGTCATTGCTTTAGGGACCGACCATTTAACTTGAAGAGGGGAGGGCTATGATTTTTTTTCTAAAAAAATATTTTGGACGCGATTTTATGTGAAAAAAATATTTTGGCTGCCAAAATGATGAAAAACAATTTCTGAAGGAGGCTTTCTGCCCGAGAAAATAAAGTTAATTTAGGAAAAAAATAATTTGTTTATACACATGAAAAAAATAAATAAATTTTCTGTCCAGAAAAAAACCATAAACCCCCCCCCCCCTTTTCAGGTTAAATGGTTGGTCCCTTAGAATCAGAACAGATGTTTTATGTACATGCCCTTAAGGTCATGCTCCACTGTCTTCGAAAATTTCACTCTTCATCGTGTGTCTGTTTAACATCAACCACTCATGCTAGCGCCTTGATAATCATTAGCATCAATGCAGATCAGTATGTAGAAGTCCAACATACCTACCTCACCAGCATAAGGAGTGTATATTTCACAATTAATTCGTTAATATAGAGCGTGCAGTTCATACAATAACTTTATGGAAAGAGTAAAAGCACGGTCACAAAAACTGCTGAGTTAGGGATTTGTTCAGCTGTTGTTACTTTCGTCACTTCAGAAATTCGATTCCCGTCACCACGACATCATAGATACAGTAGGGTGCAGACATAACCTCTCGTCCGAGTTAACTTGGGTAGCAGTCATGAGAACAATCCTAAGTTAACTTGAAGTTAACTTGGAGCAGTCATAGAATCCTGACTGCTCTGACCAGTCATAGAGCCCTGACTGCTCTAACCTGTCATAGAATCCTGACTACTCTGACCTGCCATAGAGCCCTGACTGCTCTGACCAGTCATAGAGCCCTAACCGCTCTAACCTGTCATAGAATCCTGACTGCTCTAATTAGTCATATAGCTCTAAAAGAATACAAGAACTGTATTAAATAATCAAAATTTGATACAGCGATGGATACGTCCCACATTCCCTACTACATGCACACGATTCACAAGACGAACGCACAAATTTTTCACACGTTGAATGCAATTTTTTTTCAATTTTGCCGTTACCATAACAGAACTATCAGAAAAGAGTCACTTTTATGTATTCGAAAATTGTAATTCTGTAAATTTCCGTCATCTTGTAAAATAAACAATTAGATAAATAAATAATAAAACTGAATAAAAATCAATCCTGTAGTAAAAGAAATATCCTGCAAACAGCCACAAACATCAAATATCAGAAGAGGTGCTTATTTAATTTTTAAGTTAAAAAGATGCACCAACAATACTGAAACTTGGTGTAATTTAACTAATTTAAAATATGTTTCAGAAAAGGCAGACCTCCTTCATTCCATAATGTACCGATGCCTGCAATACTACAACTTCTTGTAATTTAACCTAAAATATATTCGAAAAACCAGATTTTCTTCATTCGATATTATATCGATGCCCGCAATACTTCAACTTTCTGTAATTTAACCTAAAATATAAAAGAAAAAGCAGATTTCTTCATTCGATAATATATCAATGGCCGCGATACTCCAACTCTCTGTAATATAACCTAATATATATCAGAAAAGGCAGATTTTCTTCATACGATATTATATCAATGGCTGCGATACTCCAACTTTCTGTAATTCAACCTAATATGTATAAGAAAAAGCAGATTTTCTTCATTCGATATTATCTCAATACCCGCAATACTTCAACTTGCTGTAATTTAACCTGAAATATATAAGAAAAAGCAGATTTTCTTCATTCGATAATATAGCGATGCCTGCAATACTTCAACTTTCTGTAATTTAACCTAAAATATATATGAAAAGGCAGATTTTTTTCATTCAATATAATATCATTGCCCGCAATACTCCAACTTTCTGCAATTTAACCTAAAATATATAAGAAAAAGAAGATTTTCTTCACGCGATATGATATCGATGGCCGCAATACTCCAACTTTCTGTAATTTAACCTAAAATATATAAGAAAAGGCAGATTTTTTTTTCATTCAATATTATATTGATGAACGCAATATTTCAACTTGCTGTGATTTAAACTAAAATTTATTTAAAAAGGCAGATTTTCTTCATTCTATATTATATCTATGCCCGCAATACTCCAACTTTCTGTAATTATAAGAAAAGGCAGATTTTCTTCATTCGATATTATATCGATGCCCGCAATACTCCAACTTTCTGCAATTTAACCTGAAATATATAAGAAAAAGCAGATTTTCTTCACTCGATATTATATCAATGGCCGCGATATTCCAACTTTCTGTAATTTAACCTAAAATATATAAGAAAAGGCAATTTTTTTTCATTCGATATTATATTGATGAACGCAATACTTCATCTTGCTGTGATTTAACCTAAAATATAAAAGAAAAGGCAGATTTTCTTCATTCGATGCCCGCAATACTCCAACTTTTTGCAATTTAACCTGAAATATATAAGAAAAAGCAGATTTTCTTCACTCGATATTATGTCGATGGCCGCGATACTCCAACTTTCTGTAATTTAACCTAAAATATAGAAGAAAAGGCTGATTTTTTTCACTCGATATTATATTGATGAACGCAATACTTCATCTTGCTGTGATATAAAATATATGATAAAAAGCAGATTTTCTTCATTCCATATTATATCGATGGCCGCAATACTTTAACTTAATGCAATTTAACCTCAAATATGTAAAAAAGGCATATTTTCTTCATACGATATTATATCGATGAACTTCGATGAACTTCATACTTCAACTTGCTGTGATTTAATCTGAAATATATAAGAAAAGGCAGGTTTTCTTCATTCGATATTATATCGATGCCCGCAATACTTCAACTTCCTGCAATTTAACCTAAAATTTGTAAGAAAAGGCAGATTTTCTTCATGAATAGTACATAAGCCCAAAACATGTGATACTCTGTATGTTTATATGTTAATATTTTTTAAAGGTGTAAAGTTGCAGTTGAAAAAATCTATATTATCTTTCAAAAAATAGAATTAAGGGGACGACCAGTTCATGTTCAGGGGTGGGGATTGGGCGATTTTCTGAAAATAAATAATTCAATGGGACTTATATTAGTCCCAGGACTTAGAGTAGCTTTTATGACTGCTCTATGACTGGTCCAAGTTAACTTGAAAACGGTCCTAAGTTAACTTAGAAGAGCTTTTATGACTGGTTCAAGTTAACTTGGCGAGAGGTTATGTCTGCACCCTACTGTAGATATGATATGTCAGTTTCACAAATAAAAACGGACATTTATAGCTAGATTCACGTCTTCCCGGATTTGACATTACCGATTCTTACCTTACCCTAGATTGACCAACTGACAGTGTGGCGGGTGCTGTATACAGAGCAAGACATGCTTACCCTTCCGGAGCAACATATGTCTAACTGTTTTTTGAGTTCACACTGTTAGTGCTTTAGTTTTTTGTGTTGTATATGTAGTGATTGTGTGTTTTGTGTGCATGTTGTGTCTTTAGTCTTCTGTCTTCTTGTGTTCTTGATGTTGCCGTGTCTCCGGACTTTGGTTATTTAATCTTGTGCTTTGTTCTTTCGGTATTCTACTGCCGTTATTTTGCTTGTTTATTTATTTTTTTTATTATTTTATTGTATTTATTGTACTTATCGTATTTATTTTTTTCACATAAGCGATTTATCCCACGGGAATTAAAGTCTGTTCCACTTCCTTTAGATAATGGAAATCTAACGATGTTGAATTCGCCGTTTACGGCATGCACAAAAGTCTACAGTCATGTGCATTTTCACATTTTTTTTCAAACAGGTGAAAATGTCTAAGTGATGGTTTGTCCTATTTTAAGGGTGACCAAGTAACTCCGAGTTGACCTACCTTTTTATAGCAAGGTGTACTCGTTCGGGGTAAACAATTCTAATCCACGGACACTTTGTTTGTAAATACCAAATAGAAATTGGCATTACATTAACAATTTCTTTCAAATATTTCTTTTGCAATTAATACTTGCATATTTCATTTACATGTTTGGGTATTTTCTTGAATTATTTCATTTACGGGTGTGTTTTTTCTTTAATTAAAAGGGGGTTCCAAGCACATGGTAAAGGCCAAAGTGAGACTTGTTATCGTCTGACTTCGGGTAACACCTGCCAATACCTATTTTAGAATGATCCAGTCTTCTCGATAATGATGCGCCGAACACATAATCCTTTTAAAAGCATGGAGAAATTTTAAAAAGTATTTTTTCTTTCCATATGTATTGGAAATCATCAAATTAATATTGGTTTCAGAAGTGTACAATATTTTTACACAACCATGCAAAATCCAGTGCCGAAATATGCAATACTAAAGTCAGCAGAAGAGAATTTCCATTATCTAAAGGAAGTGAAACAGACTTTGATGCAACCGACCTACTCTACCACTACTTGATGAGCATATCCACTTCGAATGGTTATTTATTTATCTTGACCTCAAACATCGTCATTCCACTGTTTTATACCATATTTTTTTTTTTGGGTGTGATTCTAAATAACCAAGTTCAAAGAGATTTACAAATTTTGAATACCAGATTCTCGTCAGTCAATCCAAAAAATAAAGAATAAAACAAGTGGTTACGTAGTAAGGATATAAACCCCGATTTACATTTTGCATTTGCTTTTTCATATACTCGATCAGTGCGTACTATTTATTATCTGTATATAATTGTTTTTGGGTCCAGATCACAATGTCATGGCGTAGGAAATAGTTCGGTATTTGGCGACCTTTAATAAGTTTAACTCACCCTAGATCAATTATCTGATCACACATAATTTAAGATGTGTATTTTTACTAATGATTTTAAGCGATTTGTTCATGTTTTGATAGTTAATACTACAAATATTCATACACCACCGTTCCTTAGTTATTGATTGTCTATTGATCGTTATGTAGTAGAGTTATCTTTCTTTAAATTCTGGGTTTTTAAAATCGACCAATAATTATCATATCTATGATTACATTATGTTTATTTTAGTACTTGATCTAATTAAAAAGAATAAATTTTCATTAAATAGAATAATTTATAGATATGACGGTCTTTAAATTCTGACTTTTGTTAATTTAAATTTTTATTATTGGAATTTACATGGAAATATTTATTTTTGTATATTATTAAATGTATTAAATGTTTTAATTTGCAGACATACAATTTGCTATCAGGCTGCTGCAATGTTTCATTTCTAAAAAAAAATGTTTCATTTCTACTTTTACAGTACGTAATAATTTATAAGCTAACGTCTAAAATTGTTTTTATTAAAGTACACCTTGTGGTATCTCATTAATTTACTTATTTGAAGCACGACGCACAAAGAAAACTCTAGTTTATCAAGGAAGGGGCTTTTATTCCTGTCTACATCTTGATGTTAGTTAACTTATACCAACAAAGTTTGAGCGGAAATATATCATTATGGATATGCATCGTATATCAATTAATTTTAGAAATAAAAGATATGGCCATGTATTAGAATTGTGAAAAAAAAACAAACAGCAAACAAAACTGAAATAGAAATGACCCCTGTGCTCGCAAATATCTGTCAAATTAGTGATTGTATTACATGTTGCAGAAACAAAGAGTTAATTCGTTGTAAAATTCGGTAATAACACGCGTGTGCGAGACTTCCCGTGAGGTAAGTCGATTTTTAATAATTTTAATTAAAACTGTACAGAAATGTCAACAAAACATTTTTATTGAATATTGATAAATTGTCATGGATATTAATTGTAATATCAGGTCGGCATAATTATTGAATGCCGATGCATCTTTACCATCGGAACATTGTGCCCGTTCAGATAAACTTTGACTAAAATTACGGGGAGTTCCGAACGGATTCTAGCATTTTATCATCTCTGTATGTCTCTAGTTAATTCAATTAAAATCAAATAAAAACCTAACTGTGTATTATCTTGTACATGTGCAGTTTTGACATCCCCCCCCCCCCCCCCCCC
>MJUU01060372.1:14042-35832 GCA_002080025.1 Modiolus philippinarum
GCTAAAGAAAAGTTCTGGATAGGAAAGCTAAAATCTAGTTTGAATATAAAAATTGGAAAAAAATAAATAATACTTTGGCTAAATTTCCTGCCCCTACCCATTTTTCCTGACATGGCTGAAGTTTTGCTCATTTGGCGTTAAACACTATTTTTTAAGTGTTTTGTTTATAAAGTCGGTGTAGGGATACTGACAAAATTCTTTTTTCCCGTCTCATGTTACATCTGTAAACAACAGCATCCAACATGTAGCTCTCGATATTTTGTATAAACATTCGTAGTTTAGTCTTTGTAAATAGGTTTTGTTTGATTGTTTCTACTTTTTTTATTGTGTTTTGAAGAAGAGACGGACAGGTCTCGAAATATCAACTGTAATTTTGTGTGCTATTTACTTTGTTCATTTTGAAGTTTATATATATATATATATAGTTAGATCGCATTTAAAGCGATAGCTGAGGTAATAACAGTGTAATAACATTGCAGTGTGGAGTTAAAACAACTCCCCGTGGTAGAGATGTATGCTCTTTATTTTTCTTAGATATGGTGTACTTGTACATGAGATAATATCTTATGTGTACACTTTGTTCAATTACTATTATCTAAATTTATGTAAATTCTAAAACCAAAGGATTAACTCCCACCATCGTAGTTTTTTCCTTAGCTATATTTGATATTACTGATCATTCGAATTTCGTTTGGTTTTACGCATTTTAACATTTTTTGAAATTATGGATTTCCTTCGTTTGGCTTCTAGTGCTGCTGATGAGGAGGGAATTTCCGAATTGGCCATACAGCTCATTAACATTATTGCAGTTGGATTTAACATATGGTTTATTGTCTCATGTTCATTTACTCCATATCCTTTCGTAACGTTATTATGGATAATGCAAATACGAAAAAATACCAATGCAGTTATATATAAAATATAAAACATGTCACATAATATTTTTCCGCTACAAAAATGAAAATATAAGAACGTGTACTCCAGTCAGACAACAGTTCGAAATTCCGCACAAGATCGAATACACTTGCGAGGCTAATTATGTTCATCGGTCGGGGAAAATATGCTATACATTTTCATTGAGCATATTCAAAACACACAGTTTGTAGATCTGTTTCCCGAAATGCCGTATTTATGCCGATTTTCTGTTCCAAAGACGCGGGGGATATTTTACAAAGACTTCAAAAGAGGTAACTTTTTCCGTGTCATGGGTTCAATTTTCAATGCTGGACACCCTTTTCCCGTTTTCAGGTCCGTTTTCAACGATTTAATGGCCTCAATCCCGTTTCCCTCTCGCTTGGAAAGGCAAGCCGCACTTCCCGCGCCAATAACCCAATCTTTATAAAATGACAAACAGTCAGGTTTTCATTATGTGATTTATAATCAATCTTTACAAATGACCACAATAACTCATTTTTTTTAAATAATTTATTTTATCATATCCTTTTGAAGTAGTGTTATATGTTGTGATCTTGGACTATTATATGTTATATTAGTCCCAGTTGTGATATAGTTTTTTGTAAATCTTTACATAAATGTGTTTGGAAAGTCAAGTTTATACTAAATATTTACAAATGACCAAAATAATTCATTTTTTAAATTATTTTTTTATCACATCCTTTCAAAGAAGTTTTATATAAGGTAATTTTGGGAACAATGCATATAAATGTTGTGTCGCGACAATTGAAATAAGCACCGACATATAATATCTCCCACTTTTGAGGTCATTTTTAACAAAAGATGTATAAATTTGGTATCGTGATAAAGGAAAAAAGCTAAAATGCAAAATATTTCAATCTTATTAGGTAATTTTGGGAAAAATAATTATAGTATAACTAATTGACCGTCATGAATATCAATAAAAATGCCACGAGTGCCGAAGAACGCAGAAGGATTTCACGAGTTGCATAACTTGTTCTGCACCGAGTTAAATCCACTGCGTTGTTCGATACGAGTGAAATTTTTATTGATATTCATGACGGGCGATTAGTTATGCTTTTTATTATATAGATTTTCTACTCAAAACCGAGATTCTAGATGCGGATTACTTTTTTCATGTCAATACGCCAGTTGTTTACTTGACGACGACATTGAAGAGACGTCATCCAGTGACTATAAATCCTTTATTTTTACTGGTGACAATATGACATTTATTTAACTAAGAAAACTCTATAAATCACCGCTATCTATATAATTAATATAAATGTTGTGTCGCAACACTTGAAATAAGCGCCAACTTATAATATCTCCCACTTTTGGATTCATTTTTGACAAAAGATGCAACAATTTGGTATCGCGAGAAAGGTAAAAGGCTAAAATACAAAATATTTCAGTCTTACAAGGTAATTTGGGGGAAAATACATACAAATGTTGTGGTGCGACAATTGAAATAAGCACCAACACATAATATGTCCCACTTTTGGATTCATTTTTGACAAAAAGTGCATACATTTGGTATCGCAAGAAATGAAAATAATTAAAATGCAAAATATTTCAGTCTTATAAGGTAATTTGGGAAAATATATATATATATATATGTTGTGTCGCGACAATTGAAATAAGCACCGACATATAATATCTCCCACATATGAGGTCATTTTTGACAAAAGATGTATAAATTTGGTATTGCGAGAAAGGAAAAAGGCTAAAATGCTAAATATTTCAATCTTATAAGGTAATTTTTAGAGACATACATATAAATGTTGTGTCGCGACAAATGAAATAAGGGTTAGGGTTCTTTTCAAGTGCACTTGAAAGTGGTCACAAGTTCACTCTAGGCTGTCAGGGAATCACTTTCAAGTGCACACGAAGTGCACGCGAGGAACGCTTTTGGAGTGCACTTGGATGAAATGTTGCGTCAGCACCCAACTGTAGTTTTTTTATTTCAATATTACTAATATCCCTTTCCTTGATGGCGACAATCCTCAGGATTCATCCTACGGGTGTATATTTCTCAACTAGTACGATAAGCAAGTGTTTGTTCTACTCTTGACGATTTTAATGAACATAGCCTTACTATCACAGCCAACTTTTACAACAGGGTTACAGATTTAATAAGCTTATTACTATGGGCATTTCTAATCGTCCTTTGAACGGAAATGTTGATAAAAAGTGCAAGAAACTAATTCAAGATTTAGAAAAGCTGGGAAGTAACTAACTTTAGTTAAATTTTTCTTCCGTAGTGAGACAGTGTTTTACCAGCAGATAAGGCTCCTTGAGCTAGCCGCCAGTTTACCGGCGAGCAACCCTTGACCCATCTTTCAAAATTACGGACTAGCATTTTCATTTTCTCTCCTTTTAAGATTGTGGTCATGGAGTTAGTAGTCTACTTGGATTTTATTCGTGTGTTTATTATACTATAGGGAAAACGGACAGATGAAGGGGAAGTATGGATAGCCTTAAACCGGTTTAAAATTATAATGCTATGTTTTTCGGCCATTGTAGGTGTTTCCTGTTGTCATTTTTATTCTATTTAACCCTACTGCTGGCTCTTGCTAGTGCCGGTACAAAGACCATCTGTCCCGAGTTGTTAAAGTTCTTGTTTTGTCTTATTTGCGTTTTTCGCTATGTAGTTCCCTGGCAGATTGTGGCATGGGGTTGTAATTTTCAGCCATTGTAGATGTTTTTTTTTAATCTTTATTTATGGTTAATGCACAAATATAACGTTATCATTTATTTTAATGCAATACTCCACAGTAGAAAGTCAATAGAACGAACTTAATATGTTGATGTGGCACCAGATATAAGTACCTTCATGTTTCATCAATCCGTCACAATAAGAAGTAAACCTGGATATGTTGGATCCAATATTACATCGCAGTGTAAGGCAATAAATCACTGGTTAGACAGATCACTGAATTGTACTTGTCAGTTTTCGGTTATACAGTGAGACTGACAATTGTAATAAAAACTAATGAGAATCAGCCTTCAGTAGGTGTTTTTGGTTCTATTTAGATTCTTTTCTTTATTTATTCTCTTTCTTTACACAATTTGGTCTGTGCTCATCCGAAAATTAACTTTCGGAACATCCACGTTTTTTCGTTTACATTAGTTTCTCTCTTACTTGTAATACAGATTGTTCATTAGAACTCTATTTTTTTCTCAAATGCATCTCAATCTAGAATCTTCTGATTCACTAAGATTGCTATGAGCATGAAGTGAAGATACACGGTATCTTTTGGATAATCAAAATCTAAAAAAAATAGCTGTAAAGGGGTTTTGAGTTCCGAGAGTGAGACAAAAATCTTTTTCGAAAAAATGGTGCATTATGAGAGCATTTAAGGTGGTCATATCAAGGAATTAATACAGCGTGATATTGAACGGCATGAGCGTGAGAGCATGATTTGGGGTTGAAAAGCTTAACTCTCACACCCAAATCGTGAGACTTGACAGCTATGACTGAAAATGCAAAGAAAGATTTTTGAAAACTGATTCTATTATGTATGAACCTGTATGCATCGAAGCCCTTAAGTATTAAAAAATAGACTTCACCACTTCATCGGCCTTTCCCTACTGAAAAAGTGGACAACCTCAGAACATTGTATTTATATATCCATCACGATCAAAAAGAAATCATGAACATGTTTTATATTTCGACCCAATATCATACCTCGATTAATGATTCTCACCATAGCATCATTGAAAGATATGACGTGTCAGTATCCCAAATGAAAGTGGACATTTTCAGCTAGATTCACGTCTTCCCGGATTTGACTACCGACTTTGACATTTTCCCGGATTGAATCACTCACAGTGTGACGGGTGCTGTTAACAGAGCAGGTCATGCTTACCCTTCCAGAGCACCTGATGTCACTCTCAGTTTCACTGGAGTTCACACTGTGAGTGCCTTTGTTCTGAATGTTGTGGTTTCTGGTTTTGTGCTTTGTGTCTGTCTGGCGTCATTGCTTTCTGTGTTCTCGTTTTTGCCCTGTCTTTGGACTTCGATTTTTGTGAATTTCACCCCTTTGTTCCTTCGGTATTCTACTGCCGTTGTCTCATGCAATTTATTGACCATTTGTAAGACATTCAATTCTAATAATAGTCGAAATAGTCGTATCAAATTTCATAAAATCTCAGAAGTACACGATATCTTTTTATGTTTATGTTCATGTTCTGACTTGTTTTTTTTTTCTTCTATTGAATGGGTATCATAAAGGCGAGACAATGTCACAGTTTGTGGGCTGGAAACACTTTTCGTACCAGACCGATTTTTTTCAGTCCTTCTTTGTCCCCTCTTCAAAACATTTTAAAACGGACATAAACTGGACGCATAGACAGTAAAGGGTCACTTTCACAATTCTTGTCATTTCGTTTTAACCTAAGTTTCATCTTTTGAACTCCATAACATTTTAAAGATAAGAAATATATACTGAAATTTGGTACCGAATAAAAGATAATTTATCATCCTTTACAATGAATACAAGTTTGGGCACTTTACGCTTTTTTATGAAATGGGGATAAAAAATATAAAAAATTATAAAATTATTAACATATTCTGAAAGGCTAAAAATCCCCATTTTTCACAAATATTCGCCTAAATCATAAATTTATTCATTCTTAGATGCTAAACTTGCATATTCTGATATATCTTACTATTTTCTACACATGAAAAAGCATGAACAGCTTTTATTCATTTTTCATACAAACACTGGCAAAACCTTGGGAATTTTTGCAGTATTTATTTGGGGCAGAGTTAACATTTCAAGAGTTTCAATCACACTGAACCTTCCATTTACATTTATTAAATATCTGCCTAAATCATAAATAAATTCCTTCTTTCGACATAAAAACTACATATTCTGTTGTATCTTATTATGTTGTATATATATGAAGCAAAAGCATGGACATCTTTTATTCATTTATATACAAAAACTAGCAAAATCTAAGGAATGTTTTCAGTATTTCTTTGGGGTAGAGGTGACATTTCCGGTATTTTCAACCTTTTTTCTACATTTATAAAGTGTTTTATTATAGGTAATACATAACTTAAAACAATTAAATCACATATAGTCAGATATATGCTCCAAGTATAAAAGATTTTTCGATTTAACAGTGAATTTTGGAAAATTCGAAGAAAAAAACAAAAAATGCTAAAATTTTACATTTTAATCAGTTTAAGGCTAAACACTCGGTTTCACTCTTCAAACGTGTTCAAAAACAGTAAATTCTGATATTATTCATGCAAAATTGATATATAAACAATTTGGTGTCTTTTGACTATTTATATGCGACAGTCGAGAAAAACTTGCCAATTTTTAGCCATAATTTATTGGGGTATGGGTAAGTTTTATTGCTGTATGATGTTTATATTACCTTAAAATTGTCATTATTTGTAATAGTTGTAAAGCAAATAAAATTAGCTTTCATTTGATATCTTCTTTGAATGACATTTTTACTAAAATTATATTAGGCAAACAAGAGACCCTCAAGAGCCTGTATCGCTCACCTGGACCATGCCTGACATAGAAAGATGAACGGCATTTTCAAAGGGTTCAAAGTTTGAACTATTTTCCCCATTGGATTGAATTGGATGAAGACATGCCAAATGCAAATTTTGAAGAGGGCTTGACTGGTAGTTTCTACGAAGAAGATCTTTGAATGTCTTTCCCATAGGTTTCAATGTTTTAACTATGTTCGCGCTGGCAGCTATCTTGGACAAGGTATGAACCTGCTGGATACCTTTTTTGGAAGGTATCATCTAAGGACCATTACAACGAAGTTTGGAACGAACTGGACTAGTAGTTTCTGAGAAGATCTTCTAATGTCTTTTCCATATAGTCCAATGTTAAAACTATGTTCTTTGCTGGCGGCCATCTTGCCTTAGGTACGGACCGGTCGGATACCTTTTTGGGAAGGGACCCCCTAAGGACCATTGTGACTGAGATTGGTTCTAATTAGACTGATAGTTTCTGAGAAGAAGATCTTTGAATGAGTTTTCCAATAGGGTCCAATGTTAAAACTATGTTTCCCGCTGCCGGTCATCTTGGATGAGGTACAAACCTGTAGGATACAATTTTTTAAGGACTATTGTGACTAAATTTGGTTGCAATTGGTCCAATGGTTTCAGAGGAGAAGACCTTTGAATGAAAAGTTTACGACGGTACGACGGACGGACGGACGACGGACGCAAAAGGACAAAACTTAGTCAAAAACAAAAATATCCAAAGATCCATTTATTTGGTCTACTTGAAAATAAAACTTCGGTCATAAATATTAGGTCAATATCATGTTAACATGCTATGTATTCAAAAAAAAATAGATCGAAAAAATAAAAACAATTTTCAAAATTGGAATTGCGATGCACTTCGGGTTCCATAGACCATCAAACTTACGCAATTTCAAAGACAATATCAAATATTCTGTCAATATTTGATAGGGGTAGAGGTACGTTTAATGGCGCTATGGAGCGTTTTGGGTATAGAAATTGAAAAAATGGGTTTTTTGTAAAGCTCATTCCATAAGCAATCATTTGATAACTCGATTTCATAACTGGGAAGCATTTGATCAACATTTAGAAGCATTTGAAAGAAAAACTATAACGAGAAACGACATTTTCCAAAGTTTCGGCAGGTCGGTCTAAAAATGGGCCCTCTTCGGACAGTGCGTGCAGGTTATGCATGTGTGCACATGTTTTATTTTGAAGAGCGGATGTAAGCGGACTTAAAAAATAATGGGTGGAGTTCGGAAGATGGCGGGATACACGGGGGCTATTCCAACCCATGTACTATAAATCTTCATTCTTTCATGGTTCAATTGTAAGCAAGTTTCTGGCAGCAGAAAGTCATGATCATTTCAATGATCCGCATCCTCAAATAATTAAGTTATCTTTGGATATATTTACAGCTGTATTTTGCAGTCGCCAATCGATCAGTAATGCAACGTTTCTGAATGTGACACCTCAAAAGGAAGCTTATAGGTTTTCGATTGCATACGATCTTTCACATCCACAAATATGCATATTTATATCATTGGAATAACTGTCCGATGTATTTGGAACACTTTAAGACATTTTATATACAATAAGGAAAACATATGATTTACATATTCATCGCTACTTTTATAGTATTAAACCGTAAAACCGAAGTACTTCTTTGGCCTTAAAGAGTTTGGTAGTATAGTTCATGCTGTATATTTTTTATTTCAGTTTTCAAATCTACACATATAATTTATTAGCTTGATTTTTTTCTGTAAAGTTTTCTTAGCTTTTGGCAAAACGTTTACATAACATTTAAATACATCAATTCGTTTAAGTCAGCAATAAAGAATATTCTTAAACTAAAAAAAAAATCTCTATTACATAACTTTATTAAAAAAGTAATCTTGCTTTCAGAAGATAATATCCCTAAACAAGAATTTAATTATTGTTATTAGTCCAACATCTACACTTCGTTTAAAATACGAGTTTTACCTCAAAACAATAGTAACATTGATTAGGTCATTGTGTCCGTGTACGTCACCCCCTGGATGTCCTTGGTACTGTATTTTGCCTCCCATTTCGGTATGTTTGGTAATGATTGTTTATTTATTTTAATACTTTTGGATTATGGCTTTCCAAAATATTTTATTATCTGCTAGTGAGGTTTAAAATACGAGTTTTACCTCAAAACAATAGTAACATTGATTAGGTCATTGTGTCCGTGTACGTCACCCCCTGGATGTCCTTGGTACTGTATTTTGCCTCCCATTTCGGTATGTTTGGTAATGAATGTTTATTTTTTTTAATACTTTTGGATTATGGCTTTCAATAATATTTTATTATCTGCTATTGAGGTTACTCATTGAAAACACGTGTACAGCATACCGTTTTTATTCAACCTAGACATTTTTGTATTCTGAAAGCTGCGTCTAATCAGTAATTGGGTATCTCCTTCATGAATAGCTCTGTCCTTAGCTAAATATTGGCTTTTCTATTTATATCCTTTGGGTGTGTGTTCTCTGTCAGCTTTTTACGTATTTCGGTTTATGGACTTCCAAATGTGTTGCTTCGATCTGCACTGAAGAGATATTAGTGAATGCATATGCAGAAACCAAATTAAATTAGAAGTAAATTCGGTATTTTGGTTTTTATTGCTGATATCAGTGTGCATATGTAACTGTAGACGTTTTGTACGGAGATTCTTTAAGCAAACCGATAATTTTAATTCAATTTAAAAATATCTTCCGAGTTACAACCCCAGTTTAAAGATATTTGATTTTATGCTCCATATAAGTATAATTTGCCGCATCAATTTAAAGTATTCACATTAACTTCTGTTGGGGTGCTGTTTGAGGTTTAGAAGAGTAACATGCACCATGGATTTTAATGAGAAACATCGGTCGGTTATCTACCTGTACCAAGTTAGATATATATGGTAAAAGAGCAGATTATTTTGAATTTCAATATCTAAAGGTGCTATTGATATGCTAATTAAAATAAGCACTTTGAACCATACAAAACTAACTTGGTACAGGGCGATAACCGACCGATTTTTCTCATTGGTTTTGTCAACGGAGTGACAATAATCAATCAGCTACAAAAACACATTTTTCAACATCATACTATACTGGCTGTCTTACGATGCCATGCGTAAATCAGATCATGCTTACCCTTCCCGCGTTTTTGTAGGGGTTTGCTTTAGATTTGTGGCGTTCTTGATCATTTTTGTATATTTGTTCGGTTTTCTTATGCTGTCTCAATTCGTGTCGGATATAATTAGCCGTGATTTTGGATTTTTGGCTTTGGAATTCCCCCTTTCAACATTTGTGCTTCGGTATTCGATTGCCGATGTACTTCAAGTTTCTAAGGGAGTAGGCTTTTTTTGTCGAATCGAAATGTAAATCTTTTCACAAAAACTTTGTACGTGTCATGATTTTGACTGAATTAAACATATTTTATTGCTCAAAAGCAAAGGGATCGGGTACAAGTTGTTACAACATTATTATAAGCCCTATCTCATAGTTTGATGCATCTATATCCGAAATCTTGTTCTCCCAAATCATGTCTTTTGTTTATATAGAATATCACAAATATATGTTGAAAAGTAAAACGTAGTACTGGAATAATATATTTGTGCTTAGAATTCAAGTCTTTAATCTTCGTCACATTATTCCGATTTGGTATTTCTAATGATTAGATTTATCATTTATTCTTATCATTAAATTCGGTTGAATATAAAGTAATACAGATTTAATCTTGGACATTTTTGATGTAGTGTACTTGAAAACAAATTTACTCATGACTAGATTTGAAATTGCAAGCAATATCCCATACAACCCCAGACAACAAATCTGATCATTCCATGTAACTCACAGCTGCCAATCTACCTACAAATCATTTTTCGTTGGAATCGAACAAGGTTGAAATATTTTACTCGTATTGACGGCCATATCGGAAGTTGCGGCCATTTTGAATTCCTTCCTTTTCATCTTATATAAAATATGAACAAGTTCTGTAATGCAGTTCCTAGGATATTAAGTCCTAATTTTTACAGCTGCGATATAAATGGTTTTGAATGTGAATATTTTGAGTATTTCGGTTTATGATTATACATTAAACGGGTCAAAAAGTAAAGAAACGGTGCGTAATTTTCTATTTTGATCAGTTTCCTGGCTAACCTGGGGGTAATTAAAAAAGTAATTGTACTTCGATATAATTAATTACATTTTTTTTATGTAATTGAATGTACTGTGTAATTGAAGAATTTTTCAATTACATGTAATTAAAAGTAATCCATTGCTTTGGGTATTTTGAATTAATTATCAATAACATTTGAATTACATGGGCATGTCTGAGATTCAAACTACCACAACCACCCCCTCACACACACACACACACACACACACACACACACACACACACACCTCAGGCAAAAACATATTTCAATAAAAAATGAATATAAAGCATTGAAAGTTAACAAGTGCAATTTGTTAAATCCAAAACCTTTTCTTAAAAGATAAAAAGAAATAGATGTTTTATTATTTTTTTATGACAAGAAATGATGTAACAAAACTGCACATTACATGGTGTTGATTACTAAACAATTATGCAACCAGCTGTGAAAATGCAGAATTGTGTAGAATTTGACACTTAAATTAATCACATTGTATATAATGATTATATAAAGATAATCCAGCTGAAATAAATTTTCTCACGTCAAGGTGAATTGGTTACGTAAGCCTGGTAGGGTCATGAAAAAGTTTTTTTCATCTCGTAATTACGAGATAATTAACTCGTAATTACGAGATAAATTGTGTATTATCTCGTAATTATGAGAATTTTGACTCGTAGTTACGAGATAAATTATATTATGTCTCGTAATGATGAGAAAACTATCGCGTAATTACGACATAATTATCTCGTTACTACGAGATATATATCATGTTATTACGAGATACTTTTTCATAATTTCGAGGTAAGATAATACAAATATAATTGTGTATGCTATTTCATTAGTGAAAAGAAAAAGGTAACTTATAGATTGTTTAAATAAGAGCATTCAATTATATTTTAATAGTTGGATTTAATAATAATAAAGAAATGTTATTGCTCCGAGCTTGCTTAAGAAACCTTCCAAGGACTATTGTGAACATATTTTAGCTAATTGCATGATCAAGTAGTTAAATACAGGCTTAGACATAAAGAGAGAGAACTATAGAGACGTTTCACGTTAATGTGCTAAAGTTCATACTTGAAGCTTTTGTTGTTTTTTTTTGTCTTTTTTTAGAAAATTTTTATTTTTATTTCTACGAATAATTGGCACCTAGGTATTGACCATTTGAGTTTGAGGGTTGGGTGGAGTTGGCATGATTTGTCATCCAGTCAAAGATTTTTAGTCGCACGCAATGCGGAACGGATTATTTTTTTCCCATGTAAGCTATGCTAAAAGATTTTGTTAACCAAGACTTTTTCTTTTAAAGGACATAGTGATAGGCAGATTATCATTTTTTTTCTAAATATCCCAGACCCCCCCCCCCACCTCCCCCAAAAAAGAAATAAAATTAAATGGTTCGTGCCTAAGGTAATTCAAATACATTATATTAAATTATTTTTTCGATGACATGCCCAAGGGTATCATTAATTTTTATTGTACCAATTGTCGAACAGCAAGAAAAATAAATTTAGAAGTACGGAGATGCATTAAATATGATGCTTAAATGTATGTCGCCATTGAAGGGATAAGCCATGAATACACAGTTGACTACCGAAGCAAAAATTACATGATGTCAATTAGCAGATCTCAAAGAGTCATTCGATTGCAAAACTGCAAACGCCACAAACCCCTATCAACCCTTAACTGGAATATATCCCTTTTTCATTGCTTTTTTTAGAATTGCACTCAAAATACATCGAAATTAGAAACATATGCGCGTTTCTATAAACGGCCTAGACAAACAGTGTGCACGAACCAATCAAACAGATGTCAGTCATGTGCAATATACACGCTCTGAACAAATCGATTAAACAGGGCGTGATATCTGTACGCCATTCAAACTACAAACTTACGTAAGTTCATTCAGATTTTATATTCCTGGACATGTTATGATATGATTAATGCACTGAATCTTTTGCTGGGCAATATTTTTGTTCGTTTTGGCAACACTATTCATCAACAGGTCATAGGTATTCCCATGGGTATAAATTGTGCACCTCTCATTGCAGATCATTTTCTTTTCTGTTACGAACGAGATTTCATGAAAAAACTTAACCATACATAACAGTGATAGACTTATTTCTATTTTCAATGATAACAGCAGGTATATTAACGATATCCTTACCATTGATAATCCCCAGTTTTTAGATTATGTAGACATTATTTAATCACAACAAGTGAAATTAAATAAAGCTAACAATGATTCCAAATGTTGTCCTTTTCTGGATCTGACTATCATTATTGACTGGTAAAATCAAAACCAAAATATATGATAAAAATGATGATGTTGATTACACTATTATTAATTTCCCTTTTCTTGACAGCGACATGCCCCTTGCTCCATCCTACGGGAGCATATTTCTCAACTGGTACGATTCGCACGAGTTTGTTCTACTCTTGATGATTTCAATGAACGTAACCGTTCTATCACAGTCAAATTTTTACAACAAGGTTACAGATTTCATAAGTTGATGAATACATTTTAAGAAGTTTTGTAATAGATACGAACATGTTATATCTAAATATGGCGTTACTCGTAAACAGCTTGTTACTATGGGAATTTCTAATCGTCAGTTGTACGGAAATGTTATTAAAAAATGCCAGAAATTGATTAATAATCCAGAAAAGCTGGGACGTAACTTACATTCTTTACGTAATAGGCTATATCGGCAAGATTATCTGCTTGCATCCGTTAAATTAGCTTTGAGACCTAGTGACCGGAAAATTTTGCACACATACTGGCCTCTCACTGATACTGCCGATGTCTACTGAAATTTATGATGATTCTTGACCAAACCCTTGGGGGAAGTTTTGAGTTTGATGTTTCTTCCGTAGTGCGATAGTGTTCTACCAGCAGACTAGGCGCCTTGAGCTAGCCGGCAGTTTAGCGGTGAGCACCCCTTGGCCCATCTTTCAAAATTACGTATTGTCTTTTTCTCTCCTTTCAAGATTGTGGTCATGGAGTTAGTAATCTACCTGTATTGGGTTTTATTCGTATGTTTTTATACTATAGGGAAACGGGACAGATAAAGGTGAGGTTCGGGTACCCATAAACCGGTTTAATCATACCGCTGGCTTTTTGCTAGTGCTGGTACCAAGTCCGACTGTCCCGAGTTCCTATCGTTGTCTACGTTTGTCTTTTGTCTTATACGTGTTTTTCTTAGTAGTTTAGGAAATGAGCTTGTATAGCGCAACCCCATTTCCAAAACTACTTCAAATTTTGACCCTAAAAAAACCCTCAAAAGACCTAAAAATAATATAAATTTTGTCAAAAAACGCAAAAACAGCACAAAAAACCCTATTTTTTTTACCCTCAAAAAAAAAAAATAGGCACAAAAAGACCCCTCCAAAAGAAAAAATTGAGAGCCGGAGGTTCAGGGAATGGTAAAAAGTTACACAGGGAAAAGTAAAAAAAAAAAGTTACCCGGGAGTACACCGAATTGAAAATTCTCTTGCGGGTCTAACACAGTAAAAAAACGTTACCCGGGAGTACAGCGAAGGGAAAAGAGTTACACAAGGAATAAGTTAGAAAAAAAAATATCCGGGAGTTTAGTGAATAAAAAAATCTAAAACTTAGTCATCCGTAATTCTTGTTCATAAAAAGAATCTATAATTTCTTCACCTTTTAAATTTTTATTTTATAAGTAATAGGGTTTGTATTTAAAACTTTTTTAATTACAAATATTTCTCTTCTCCAACGAGTTGTATAACCCTTTTCAAATTGACCTTTCTTTTTTGTTATTCTTACTCTATCTCCTACTTTGAATTTAGGTTTTTTTTAATTTTCTCTTCTTTTTCTGGATAAAAATTTTTATACACTGTTAATTGGTTTTTAGATTTACTTGCTTCAACGGGTGTCATTTTAATTGAAGAATGTACTGTATTATTATAATTTTTAACTAATCTATCCAATACATCATAATACTTAAATGATTGATTTGCAGTAAAATATTTATACATATGTTGTTTCATTGTTCCTATCCATCTTTCTACTACACTAGATTTATCTTCATTCTCAGTTGAATATAACTTTATGTCATTATCTTTTAACAATTCTTTTACTTGTCGATTATAAAATTCGGATCCTTTGTCAGACCACACAAAGGAAGGTTTTCGTTCTTTAAATAATGTTTTAAATGCTTCACTTACCGTTACTCCTGTTTTATTTTTTAATGGAATTAACCAAACATATTTACTAAATACATCTAAAAACTGCTAATAAATATTTATAATGTTTATTTTGTTTTGAATATTTTTGCATATCTACTAAATCAACTGCCCACGTTTGATCAATAGAATGAACATAAAGACGTCTTTTAGGAAAAACACTTACAACTCTACGATGTAATTCATCTGCTAATTTATTTGTTAGATTTGTAAGCACCATTTTTAAATAAATATTTTTTTTTTAAAATGACAGAAGGAAAAATCTGTACGAAATGTAATGAATTTAAAACATATAATAATTATTATAAAGATTCTAAAGCATATGATGGATAAAAAGCAAAATGTAAACAATGTTTATTCTTTGTTAAAAGAAATCATCGAGAAAGAAATAAAGAAAAATATAAACAAGCTTATAATGAATTTATAGAAAGAAATCCTAATTATCAAAAGAATTGTTATTTAAAAAATAAAATTATTAAAAATCATAATTAAAAATTTATTTTATAAAAATGGTCAGTAAAAAACCAAATCATTTAAAGATCTTATTACTGAAATTGATGTTGAAGATATAGAGGAAGATGACATAGATAAATATATAAACTTATTAAAAGATAAGATAGTTATTAATCAATTTCCTTTGAAAATAAAAATAATAATAACAAGTGAATTTTCAACTCCTATGTCATTTGATATAATAGGAAGTCGTTATTCTCATCCTATTCAATATATCCTAACACAAAATAATATATCAAAATTTTATAAAACTTTATTACATAAATTTAAAGCTTGGATAGATGAATTTCAAGAAAGAGGATCTGGTTTTGTTTTCAGAAATATTAAAAGTGTAAAAGTAAAACAATATAAATATGATTATCAAAAACCTTCATCCTATATTCCTCTTCAATTCAAATCAAGAAACATTATCAATGTTCAAAATAAAAATGACAACAAATGTTTCTTATGGTCTATATTAGCAAAGTTATATCCTGCTAATAAAGACAAACAAAGAGTATCTAAATATAAAGCATATGAAAATAGAATTAACATGAAAGGAATTGAATATCCTGTAGCAATTAAAGATATTTCAAAAGTAGAGAAACAAAATAATTTAAGTATAAATGTAATTGAGTTAAAAACCAAGCAAAAAAAGAATCTTTAAATCCAGTTAAAACTTCAAACGTAGAAAGTGAAAATGTAGTTGATCTCTTATACATTGAAAGTAATGAAAATACTCATTATTGTTTAATTAAAGATTTAGATAGTTTTAGGTATGATAAGAATAATCATAAATTATTCACATGTAGAAATTGTATGAAAGGATTTCAAAGAGAAGAAACACTAATAATACATAAAGAAACATGTTATAATAATGAATGTTGTAGAGCTATATTGCCTGAACCAGGAAAAAATATTCTTAAATTTCAAAATCATCATTTTAAAAATAAATTACCATTTGTTATTTATTCTGATTTTGAATCAGATAATATTCCAATATCTACAACTCAACCAAATCCAGATAAATCATATACAAACCCAATACGAAAACAAAAAACTAATAGTTATGGTATGTACGTTCATTCAGATTATCCAGAAATATATAAATCACAATATTTTTCTTATGTTGGTGATGATGCAGTAAAAAAATTTGTAAAAAAAGTTATACAGATATACAAAGAAATAAACTATAAAATCTACCTTAATGAGAAAAAGAACCAATATTAAATAAGTATGAAGAAGATGAATTTCAAGAAGCAACTGAATGTTATATTTGTAAAAATAATGTGAAGAAAGAATATGTTGTAAATATTGTGATGAGGTATTTGAATATGACGACTTCTATTGTGAAAGACAAAGTGAAAAATATATTAATAAAGTAAGAGAACATAATCATCTTTCAGGTAAATATAGAGGAGCATCTTGTCAGTCGTGTAACACAAAAGAAGGTAAAGCAATGAAATTAATACCTGTATTTTGTCATAACGGATCAAATTATGACTTCCATTTTATTATTGAAGAATTGAAGAAAAATGAAGATGAATATAATAAAGTAGATGTTCTTTCTAAAAACTCAGAAGAATATATTTCTATAGATTATGGATCAAATTATAAAAAATTAATATTCCTAGATTCATATAGATTAATGTTAAAATGCTTATCAGATATTGCTAAATCAATGGATAAATTTCCTATTTTAGAAAAAGAATTTGAAATCTTTCAAAACAAAAAGGATATTATCCATATGAATATGTAGATTCTAAAGAAAAATTAAAAGATAAAAAACTTCCAGATATTAAAGAATTTTATTCAACATTAAACCAAAAAAACAATTACAGAAAAAGAGTATGAGCATGCACAAAAAGTCTGGGAACATTATAATTGTAAAAGTTTATTAGATTATCATAATTTATTTCTTAAAACAGATGTTCTTATTTTAGGCGATGCTTTTGAAAAATTTAGAAAATTCTTTTTAAAACATCATGAAATAGACCCCTGTTATTGTTATTCTGCTCCTGGTTTAACATGGCAACGCGGTTTAAAATATACAAAAATAAAACTAGAATTATTAACTGATTATGATATGTTATTAATGTTTGAAAAGAGTATAAGAGGAGGATTTTCTGGTGTTCTAGGACCAAGACATGTAAAAGCATTTAATAAATATACTACTAACTATGATAGTCGAAATAAAATAATATATAAAAATGAAATGAAAGAATGTTTAAAAATATTAAAAAATGGAGGAAACTTAAATGGTTTCTTATTAGAAAAATATTTACTATATCTTGATGCAAATAATTTATATGGTTGGGCAATGTCACAAAAATTACCAACTAAAGATTTTAAATGGGAAAAAGATCCTGAGTACTATAAAAATATTCCAAAAGGAAGAGGATGTTTAATTGAATGTGACTTAGAATATACAAATGAATGTGAAAAGAAAACATATAAATATCATTTAGCACCGGAAAAGATGAAAATATATAAAGAAGATGTATCTCCTTATCAATTAAATTTATTAGGAGATAAACCATTAGGCAATGAAGAAAAACTTTTCTTAACATTATATGATAAAAAGAAATATATTATTCATCATTCTATTTTGAAAGAATATATTAAACTTGGTTTGCAAGTAACAAAAGTATATAGAACTATTTCTTTTAAAGAATCGAATTGGTTAGCAAAGTATATTAATTTTAATACTGAACAAAGAACTAAAGCAAAATCAGATTTTGAAAAAGATCTATGGAAACTTATGACTAATAGTTTCTACGGGAAAACATTGGAAAACATCAGAGGAAGAAGTGAGATTAAATTACTTACTGATAAGAAAGAAGTAAAGAAATATATAAATAAACCAAATTTTAAAGACTCAATAATATTTAATGATAACTTTGTTGCAATCAAATATAATGTTACTTCTGTTAAATTTAATAAACCTATTTATTTAGGACAAGCAATATTAGATTACTCGAAACAATTAATGTATAACTTTTATTATAATGTTGTTAATAAATTATGGGAAAAGAATGAATTAGTTGCGTGCGATACCGATTCTATATTTTTAAGTATTAAAACTAAAGATATTTATGAAGATATGAAAGAAATAATAGATGAATTAGATACTTCGAATTATCCTACAGATCACCCTTTATATTCAGAAAAAAATTAAAAAGATGAACTTAATTCGAAAATAATGAATGAAATAGTTTTTTTAAGAAGTAAAGCATATTCTTTTACGTTAACAGATTTAAGTGAAGAAAAAAAATTAAAAGGAATTGGAAAAACTACGATAAAGCAAGATATTAAATTTGATGATTATAAAGATTGTCTATTTAATAATAAACCTAAAATGAATAAAATTTTACATTAAACTCTAATAAACATGAAATGTATGTTAATGAAATAAATAAAATGAGTATGACTCCATTTGATGATAAGAGATATATCTTAGATAATGGAATAGATACACAGCCTTATGGTATTGAATCTTTATATTTTATTTAATTTCCAAGCAACAAAAAAAGTTAATGCCATACCTCCTATAACAAATGCAATCTCTCTTTTTTTCTGATCTTCTGATGGAGTAAAAAAAATCACTTAGTTTAGGGTTGGGTGATGATGGGGTTAATTGTTTACCTGTAACATTATAATATTCTCTCATGGCTTGATCAACATCATCAAAAGTTTTAACTGCATGATTTTCTTTTCTTAATTGTTCATTAATAAAATCTAATCTTTGAATTCTTCTTTTGTTCCATTCTTCTGTTTCTTTTTCTAATTTTTCTATTGCTTTATCATGTCTTATTTTTTCTTCATTTGCATTTCTACCCATATGTGAAAATAAATAATTACTACCAGAAAATGCAAAAGCATTTGTAATTGCCCCACCAAGCATCATTGCTAAAGCACTTGCCATTTTTATAATACCAAATAAAATAAAAAATCATTTTTTGTTTATTACTTCATAATATCAGCAGGTATAATGCCTTGCTTAATCAACATGTCTTTTGTTGCCATTGCAAACAGTATATCAATGGATAACATAAAAATATCATTCATGTTAAAATCTACTTTTGGTGCTGACCTTCTAAATACTTTTTTACCTATTTCTGCATATCCAGCCGTTAATAATGTTTCCACTCCAGCATGATAAAACATATTTACTATTTGTTTTCCGTCTTTTGGTGTTGCCATTTTTATATATTAAATTTTAATTTTTTTTTTAATTTTTTTAATTCTTCTATTTCTTCTTCTATTTCTTCTTATAATTCTTCTTTTTTTAATTCTTCTTTTTTTAATTTTTCATATCATTCACATAATTTACATAATTTAAAAAAAAAACATTTATAGCTGATAAATAGAATGCTGAAGAAATTAATGTGCCTATAATTGAATCTATGTTTTCTATTTTACCCATTTTTATATATTAAATTTTTAATTTTTTTTATTTCTGTTCTTATTTTTGAATTTTTATTTTTTTCTTAATTCTTCTTATAATTCTTCCGTTTCTTTTTCAAATTTATCATGTTTTATTTTTTCTTCCTTTTCTTCTTCTATTTCTTTTTTAATTCTTCTTTTATTTTTCTTATATATAATTCTCTTTCTATTTTTTTTTATTCTTCTTTTATTTTTCTTTTATATGATTCACATAACACAAAAAAACTAGCTGAAAAAATTAACGTGTCTATAATTAAATATAAATCTGTTTTTTCTATTTTTTGCATTTTTGAAAAAAATAAAATTAGTTAAATTCAAACGGGTCAATTTCTTTTTTTTTTGTTTTTCTGTTTTTTTTAAAGGGATTTGCTCGCTTGGTTTTTCTTTACCAAACATGATTTCTCTAATCATTTTTTCTGGTTTATCACTTTGTTTATAAAAAAACAATCCTAATCCAACAACTACAATTGATAAACATAATGGTATGTAATTTTTGTTCCAATTTTGTTTGTTTGTTGGACATATATGATGAAACGAATCTGTAGTTTCGTCATCTTTTGTTATTTGAATCTCACCAGCTTGTTTTAATTCTATATTTTCTTTTTTTAATTTTTCTGCTTCTTTTCTTTTTAATTCAGCTTTTAGCTTTCTTGCTTTTACACCTTTTCTACCAGCGGCTACTCGTTTTCGATTTTTTTTGTTGAGGTTTTTTAGATTCTTTTATTTCTTCTTTAGTTTCATTTTCACTCGTCATTTTTTATGTCATTATTTTCATCCTTTTTTTGGAAATCAATATGTCTTGCTGTTGTTAACATTGCAGTAAAAGGAGCAAGATACATTCCATATCTATAATACAGTTCACAACATACATTAGTTAAAGCGTGATTGATAAAAGGATCTTCCCCTAAGTCTTGCATTAAATTTGGTGGATTAACAACGTTGAAATACTTTGACACACCCATTACATATAAGTTAATAAAAGAGTTTCCTAATGTCTTGGTCATACTAGCTCCTAATCTTGCTTCATATTTACAATATAGTTTGTGTATTTGTTCTGGTGTCATTGTATCAATTTCTGACAATTGTAATTCTTAACCCAGATATTGCTTACTACCCCCACCAGCAACAACGGCTGATAATCTTTCACGTTTTTTTTCTAAAAGGGAACTGCTCGCTCCGCTCGCTTGTTTGTCATTATCATCAAAATCTGTGTTTTCAATATTATGCTCATTTAATATTTCTTCAGCGTTCATTTTATATAATTTATTTTTGAATTTAAAAAAATTAAATACAACATATCCAACTAATGATAATACTGCAGTGTTTGTTATAATTTTTAGTATTTCTAATAGCATTGCGTTTTTAATGCTTATTTTTTGTTATATTACTTAAGCATTTCTTAAGCATTTCTTAAGCATTACTTAAGCATTACTAAAAAAATACTTAATCAATTTCCCAATATTCAGTAGGTTGGTCTGTCTTTAATATTAATTTACGGTGTTTCTTTTTTATGCAACCAGATCGAGGATCGGGGGGCATATTGTTTTTGTCCTGTCTGTCTTTCTGTCTGTCTGTCTGTCTGTGCGTCCGAAACTTTAACCCTGGCTATAACTTTTGAACTATATAAGGTAGACTTTTGATACTTGGCAAGTGTATAGGTCTAGTCAAGAGGAACATAAATATGCAAAAAAAAATTAGGTCAAAGGTGAAGGTCATAGGGGTCAAAAAGGGGTAAAAATCGGAATCTGGGGGCATATGTAGTGTTTTACAAACACATCTTGTTTAAGTTCTTCCTTTATTTTTTGTCTTTCTTCCAAAGTAGGAATAACATCATTTTTTCTTGTAAAAATTATTTCTATCTTTTGTGTAGAACATGCATAACCATTTTGTTTGTTCTCTTAAATCTTTTAGCACAGAATTATATCTCTGTGAAATTACCCACACTGATTGTTCTGCGTGTCTTCCTGAAAATGCAAGTTCAGACAGCATACTCCTTTTTTGTTAATTCTTTTGTTGCACTACAATCATCAATAATGTATAATGTTGAATGTCCTGCATAT
>MJUU01060372.1:53469-68006 GCA_002080025.1 Modiolus philippinarum
GTTCTTTACAAAATATGTTTTGTCTTTCCCTACTACTAAATAAGTGTATCTGCGTTCTCCGTTTTTAGTGCAGAAACATTGATGTATCAAATCCGAAATTACTGTTTTCAATTTATTGTGTGGCAGGGTAGTATAAAGAGTAGAAAAATCAAAGGTTTGTATGCTGTAGCAATGGGTAAGACTACTAGAGGATAGCTGTTCGAGATCTTTAGAATTTTTTAGAATCCACATCTGATTGACGCCGCTCGTGGAGTAGACTTTATCACAGTAACTTTTCAGGCCATCTCTGTCTGCAGTCAATAAAGTAGTAAGGAGCTTAGAAAGTGGCTTAGTGGTGCATCTGAAAGACCCCGCAATAAATCTTTTGTATGGGTTCTTTTGAAGTTTAGGGACCCAGTAGATGTATGGGAGCTGATTGTTATCAGCATCCGCTTTGATGCCAAAGGATGCAAAAACAGAGTTGTGATTTTCAATAAGCTCCTCCCTCGATAGTGTAGTGGGAGTATAAGTAGGGTTTCCTGATGAACTGTCAATTCCTATCTCCTTAACAAGACAGTCAAGATAGTGTTTCTTACACACGAACAGTATGTTGTTAGAAGCTTTGTCTGCAGGGACAATGACGTAATTTTCATGGAGGTTGTCCATAGTTTTCCTAACGAGGGGATCTTCAAATATACTGGGATTTCTGCATTTCATTGATGTTTTCAAACGCCGAATACGATTCACAATTTACGACTTAATGGACCTGATCCAGTCGGACAGCGTCTCGACGTCTTCTTTCTCTTTCTTTGCCCACTTCCGCGCATAGTCCTCAACTGCATCCATCAAAATTTTGAAGTTGTACTTCCAGTTGATATCCTGGGGTTCAAGAAATTTGGGACCTTTTGAAAAAACGTCTCTTAGTTTGATTTTGTCTATAATATTTAGGTCACCGGTTATCACGTGTCCAGCCGGACTGTAATTGAAGGGGGGAGTGGAGCAAGCGCAATCGGGTGGTTTGGCTTTGAAGTCGTCAAATTTGAAATCACGCATACCCGTTTGTAATTGAAAATGGAAGTTGCAATGGGTTTAGTGTAGGAATACGAAATAAGTGGAACAGATTGATCTCTGAAGTAAGGTGGAATGTTTGATGTTACTGTTTTGCTATGTAGAATGTTAGCGAGATTTATGGCGTCCAAGCCTTTATTGGCGAATTGAATTTTGAGAAATGTCCGGTTATCAGGTTCGTTGGCTGATTCGCGGAAAGGTTTGAAAAGTCTATGGTTTGATATATCTAAAACGATTGCTGTTAATTTATATTCCAGGGAATGCCATTCGGTCACTAATGTTGCTAAACATGTTTTGTAGAAAGAATGAAGCTTTGAAAGGGGCAAAGAATACAATTTGGTACGAATGTGATGAATACCTAGTAGAATGGTCGTAAATGGAAGAAGACCATTTATTGAAATGTCGTGCAGATGCGGGGCAGTGTAATGCCTGTGTCCATGGCTACGCGGTCTGCGTTGGCTTCCATTCAATATATTCATCACATTCACCGAATTACATCCTGGACTTGACAGATTTCCTACACTTTTTATGTTATCCTTACAACCATAGGGTATTGCTGTACCCAATTCTTTGATCCAGTATTCCTCTCTTTGTAGACGGTAAGTTGTACTTAGCGTAGGGTTATTGGTCTTATGGTATATTTCTTCAATAATTCTAACCTTCATGTTGACAATTGAATGGTCAGGTTGGTTGAAATGTGCGTAAACATGTCGGGTCTTATTGTCCTTGACTTCGTATCTATGTCCGCACATACGTTTGTTCAACCTGTCTTTTGTTTCCCCTACATAAATCAATCCACAAAGAGAGCACTCTAAGCCATAAATAAGATTTCTGGAGGAGCAATTCAGATCGTCGTAAGTTCTAGTTGAATATGACTTGTTGGTAAGGTTGCTTGTAAAATTTGAGTCAGTAATAAGAATGTTACATGTTTTGCAATTTTTTACGCGGCATGGTGAAATTGTGCCTTGCGATTGCTGATCAGGAAAATTAAAAATATCATTTAATAAAACAGAACAAGGTTTGATGTTGGGGGCAGAATCAAATGAGTTGTAAGAAGAAGACGTGTGATCTGAAGATTGCTCCTGAGAATCAGTCGAAGTTGATAATGAACGACTCAGGACACCTGGTTGTCCCGATGAACCCGTGTCCATAGCTCCATTGGTAAGGGACCTTTTTAACCCGGGAGACGTCCCAGCCGGTATGCGTTCCTTTTGATTCTTTATTCTCATGGCTAAAGTAAACTTAAGCTACTGAGCGGATGATATCCTCGGGGACGAACCGTCCACCAGCAGAGATACCGGCCCAGTGGTATGAAACAACGGCAGTAGAATACCGAAGGAACAAGGGAAGCGATGACTACAAAAATCGAAGTCCAAAGACATGGCANCCCCCCCCCCCCCACTCCCGAACCAGACTAGTTTTTTCAGTCCTGCTATGTCCCCTCTTCAAAATAAAACATGTAAACACGAACATAACCTGCACGCATAGACAGTATAGGGCCACTTTTATAGTACACCCGAAAAATTATTAACATAAGTTTCATCTTTTAAGCTCCCAAACTTTTTACAGATAAGTAATATGTACTGAAATTTTGTATCAAATTTTAGGCTGTCAATTACTTTCAGATAAACAACTGTTCTCATTTGATCTAGTTATTATGCCTACTTTATCAGTTGTGACACAATGTTGGAAAATAAAACAATTAAAGTCCATAAAATTTTGATTTTCGGTATAAAATTTTTGAAAAATTGAATTTTCGGATTTTAGATTTTTCACAATTTCGACTTTTTGACATAAGGGTCGTAAAAATCTGAATATATATTTAATAATTGCCGATGCAATAATAATTTATGATATGTTAGCAACAAATTGTACGCAAAAACTTTAGTTTCAGACGTATTATAGGTTCATAAATGTCAAAATTAGCACCCCTCCCCCTAAAAATTAAGAGATAATTTGAAATATTCAGTCTCTGAATGATAAAAAGATAATGTTTAATGGGAATTCTAGCGTGTATTTCACTAAAACTGACATGCAGAAGATCATTAGATTAAAACTTTTTAAAAGGTCTCTTCTCGACGCTTCTGTCCGAAATTGTATGAAAAAACGGGAATTTCCGTTTTTCAGAATTTCTGCTGTTTTGACTTTGTGATGCAAATACCTCATGAAATTGATATATAACTTGAAAATGTTGATTAAGTATCGTTTCATCATATCTAAGCAAGTATGCTTTTAAGCCTTTTAGACTAACTACAGTCTCATAAATTACAAACATATTACCCCTTACCACACATTAATCCAACACAATTTATTTCATTTTATTCAGCTTGAAAAGCTTAAACATTGTATAAAGGTCAAATGACATATCATTTTCAAACACCAAAACAAGCAGAGCCTCCCATATATCAAAATTAAGATCATGCCCCCGGTTTATGGGCAGTTATTCAGAGATTTAACTTTGAATTTCGGAAAATTCTGAAATACTGAAAATTCCCATTTTTCATGATAATCGTCCAAAATATTCAATTTTACCCATATTTTGGTGTCAAAATTACATATTATGATGTATTAAATGCATTTTTTGCAAAGAAAGTAAAACATTAGTATACTTTGTTCATTTATATGTACAGACGGTCCTATTTTGGAGATTTTTAAGTTTAAATTTTGTTGGGGTAGGGGTAAGATTTTCAGTATTTAGAGTCAAATTGAACACTCCTTATTTTCCTAAACAGTGTTTTTGAATAACAAATGTATCGGTTAAGACAATAAATTGGCATATCTGCGGATAAATCCTCACGATTTGCCACATATAACGATTTAAAAGTGAATTTTGGACAAATCTGAAATGCTAGAAATTTCCATTTTTCATCAATTTTGGACAAAATATTGAGTATAAGCTGACAACTGAGATTTAAAATACCAAATCATGATAGTATTCATGCAACTTTGTTATATGCAACGCAGAATTTGCGTGTATTGGTTATTTTTATCCCAACATAGACAACAAAATTGTTAATTTTGGGTTGTGTTGGGGTAGTGTTAAGATTTTTGGTATTTAGAGTCACATTCAACACCCCTTGTTTTTCTAAACAATGATTTAAGACATATAATGTATTGCATAGAAAAAATAATTGGCATAACTGCAGATATATGCTATAGATTTGATACATATTGCGATTAAACAGTTAACTATGGACAAATCTGAAATGATGAAAATTCCCATTTTTCATCAATTTTGGGAGAAATATTGAGTTTTAGTCGACCAATGGGTGTTAAATAACAAATCATGATGTAATTCATGCAACATTGTCATATACAACACACATTTTGTATGTTCTTGTTATTTTTATGCGAACATAGACCAAAAAACACCAATTTCAGGAAAAAATTTGGGGTAGGGGTAAAATTTTCTGTAATCAGAGTCACCTTTAACAGTCATTGTTTTTCTTGGCAATGCTTTAAAACACCGAATGTGTCGCTTGGTACAATTAATTGGCATAGTTGCAAATATATCCTCCAGATTTAGCAAATATAATGATAGAGCAGTGGACTTTGGACAATTCTGAAATGTTGAAAATTCCCATTTTTCATCAATTTTTGGGAAGAAATAATGAGTTGTAGTCAACCAATGGCTGTTAAAATACCATATCATGATGTGTTGTCAAAATATAAAATCATAATATAATTTATGCAACATTGTCCCATACATCACACATTTTGCGTCTTCTGGTTATTTTTATGCGAAAAAAGACAAAAAATGACAGTTTTAGAGTAAATTTGTTGGGGTAGGGGTAAGTTTTATTGATATATGATGTATATATTGCCTACAAACGGCCATTATTTGTGATGGTTGTAGAGAAAATATAATAAGCTTTCATTTGATACCTATTTTAAATGATATTTGTTTACTAAAAATTAATATTAGGCAAAAGAAAGACAAAACTTATTCAAAAACGAAATTATTCAAAGGTCCCTGTATTTGGTATATTTGAAAATAAAATTTTGGTCATTTAAAATATGTTAACATTGTCTTAACCTGTTTTATATTAAAGAAATTAGACTGAAAAGCTAAAAAATTTCAGAATCGGGAACTGAGATGCACTTCGGGTCCTATAGACCATCAAACTTACGCAATTTCAATGGAAATATCAGCTTTTTCGTCAATATTTCATTGGGTTAGGGGTACGTTTAATTGAGCAATGGAACGTATTGGGCATGAAAATTGTAAAAACTTGGGTTCTTTGTAAAGCTCATACAACAAGCAATCATTTAATACCTCGTTTTTATAACTTGAAATCATTTTGTTAACATTTTGAAGCAACTGAAAGAAAAACTTTAACGAAAAACGAATTTTCCAAAATTTCGGTAGGTGGGTCTAAAAATGAGCCAAATTCCGAAAGTGCGTGCAGGTTATGCTCGTGTTAACATGTTTTATTTTGAAGAGGGGATGTATGCGGACTTGAAAAATGGGTGGGGTTCGGAAGTGGGGGAGGGTGCACGGGGGGTTATTCCAGCCCATGTACTAAATACTATTGAATAACAACTAAATACCGAAGTTACTGTGAATTTATTTTCTGCATGAAATCAACAAAAACAGACAATTTAATCATTTTCCCTTATTTGATACCTCATTTGTTATTGTGTCTTTAATGGTAACAAAGTTACGGGCATTCAAAGTCAGGGACTGATATTTTGCTTCAAAGGATTGTTATGCTACCTTAATAACATCAACCGAACATGTAGTAAATCTTCCATATTACTTGTTTTAAAATCACACATTTTCGGGTGTTTAAGGATAATGAGCATTTCTTGTTATACAATATAAACATCTGTTTTCCCTTACAACTCTGTATATCATGGATTACATGCTGTGATGACAATCGCTTATCTGTTTATTTGTTTCTGTTATCAGTCCATTTTATACCTACTTCAGAAAATGTAGACATAATTAATTAATTGGTATTACATTTTAGTCAAATTAAATATGCAAATCTTATAATAAATGCTTGCAAATGGGTTGATTGTCCAAAAATATATACAGTCACGTTTTTTAATATGTTTTCAAAAGGCCGTGTATTGAGATATTCAAATGCACGTCCTGGTTTTCAACACAAAAAATAAATTAATTAACTGATATAAGCACATATTACAAAGCATGCAATTTTTCATAAGCAAATTCACTCTTTTACAGATCAGTTTTTAATCATACAACTAGATACCGAAGTTACTGTTACAGTTACCGAAGTTATATTTGCCGTTTTAAAAGAAGACTTACTGACAATGTTCTAATGCTTATTTGATTAACATTAACCATATACCTGCCATGAATTATTTCGATTCTAATATGACAGAAAATGCAATTTTCCATTCTGAAGCGACCTTCATTGCTGTATGTGTCTATGACGTCACAATACACAATCTGACGTTTTCAAACAGAAGCAAGTTCAAAATTAAAATCGAAGGCAAACAATACACATTTACGTGTCTACATGGTATGTTTTAGTTAAAGATTGTTCTTAAACTTTATTTTCTCCATAAAATAAACGGAACAAAATTAAAAACATGTTTGTTTTTCATCCCTTTTACTTTTATTCCAATATCATTTGCGCATGTGCGAAATATATGGTTATCGAGTATTATACTGGTTGACAATTTATAAGAGCCATGTTAGAATGCTTAATTGATTAAAACATATTTGCATCATGTTTTGAAACTGTTGTTAAAAATGTTGTGCCAGCATAATATTCTTAAAATGTTTCATCAACATGTTCAACTTTGATTAGAATGAAATATTTCCTTGTCATGTTTTTAGAACGTTTCTTTGAAATATTTAGGCCAAAACATTTAAAAAAAGGTAGAAAAAGTGTCTTTAAATTATAAAATCTTATTGTTTTTACTTAATAATTATATTAACATGCCAGTCAACACTATTGTACAATCGGTTACTGGTAATTCGAAAGCTGTAAAAATATAGTTAAAATGTTTTATGAAAATGTTTTAACTCAACATAATGTGTCAATTGATTTATAATATTTCGTTATATTGTGGCGGTGTAACAGAATAAAAACATATTTTCAAAATGTTTGGCAAAATGTTATCAAAATGTCTGAAACAATGTTCTCGTGTTTTAAGTCTGTAGTGAAAAAAAAGTTACCCAAAATAACTTTAAAACGTTATGTTAAAATGTTTATAAAACATTTTAAAAATGTTGTACTTAAAGTTGAAAAAATTGTTTGTCAGCACATTTTGTTAAAACGTTTTTAAAATGTTTTCGAAATGTTTTTAAAAAAAGATTAAACGTTTTCCAAACATTTTAAAAATGTTTCAATAAAATGTTTTGACGAACCACCAATAAACCTCGAATAAAATGTTTCGAAAATGTTTGTGTTAGCTTTGGTAACGGCCGTCTGGGTGTGGAAATGAGAAGAATTTTGGCAATTATTTTTGTAATTTCGAATGTAATTCTTACCACCTGTTAAAAATGCCCACATCTCACTATTTTAAAATGCCAAGTTTCTTTACAATTGACTTGGTGAGTGCCCTGTGTTTGTCTATATGTTGTAATCGTCCACTAGCTTAAGGCACTAGAGCTTTTGTCGGGAAACGGATGACAGTGATTGTAAGAGCACTTTGCCATTTTCTTTAATGTTTGTTGACAACCCCGCATCCATGACCAGGGAAGACATTGATGTGGCGTTCTTCGACAATTAGCAAAGAATACCGCTCAAACCGGTGCTAGAGGCCGTCTTGAACTTACTATGAGGTATGAGGTATGTTGAAGGCCTAATGGTGACTTCAAGATGAAGAACAACAACCTTTGTTTGTTTTTACCATGTATTCGTAGAGACTTTGTCTCATGTACATTTACTCCATATTCTTTCATTCACTATGTTAACTCCTGTGTTAAGAAGATTATTCGTTGAAGTTGTTGCAATGCAATGGCATGTTGTGGAACTAGTGACAACCACATAACCAATCTATGCAGCCAAGTAGTTTCAAAGGAGTTCTTAGATCGTGTCTTCCTAATGTTAAGTGTTAAAGCATATTTCCTACAGAAAGGAAACTTGAATGGATAATACATATCAGTCCCTTGAGGAAAATTTGAAGTTTCGGTCCGAACTCTGATTCAAGCTTCTTTCTTCACTTAATACTGGGATGATCATTTCTTTTAACTGTCTATTACCTTTCAATGGCGATTGCTGTTGAGTTGCTACCAGATACATTATTGCAATAAAAGAGGAGTTTTGGCTGGCCATAAACCCGTTACACCATTACTTTTGAAATGCCTTTACCAAGTTAGGACCATTGCAGTCGACGATTTTGCCAGGGGATTCCAACTGATTTGTCTTTTTGTCTCGAGGTCTTTGGCATTTGACCACTCTGTTCGGTAATTTTGTCATCAACCCCATTGAATTGATTATAAACCTGTTGAACTTTTAATGTTACCTCTTCAGGACTATTGCGATTGAGCTAAGTCCCGATTTAATATAAAGTTTAGAAAAGAAGAATGTTAAGAGCAGCTTATTACGACACACAAACGACAAACAAATAACAGCCAATTAACGTACAGGGGGTATACGAAGTTGGCGCAATTCATGTACATATTGATGTTTGAGACTTTTTTGCAACCAATCGTATTTAAGTGCTCTGATTTCAAATGAGGAAGAACAATGTTTTATTTTCTTTTTTTTTCTTCTGATATTTTAATTTTGCCACCTCACATAAAACACCCGATCTTTGCTGCCGTAATAATGAAATATATCGAATGTATTGTATTGTTGAAAAATTGGAACAAGTAAATATAAACTACACCAAATAACTAAATACCCAAGTTACTGTGAATTTAATTTCTGCATATGCGCATTTCCACAACTTATGTTTCTTTAGGGCAGATAAAATCTAAACGTTTGGAAGACCCCAAAATCAAAGCTGTTTAAATACTGATAGAGTACAAATAACCAATATAATCTAAATGTACAGCCAAAATCAGCTAAGGACAGGGCTTTGCATGAAGGAGATACTCCTTAGTTTTCAACAAAATTTACAACAAATTAGATATTGTAAGGTTCCAAATAGAATCGGCTTTCGGGTCAGCACCGAAGTACTGACTACTGGGCTGATGAATACCCTCGGAGACTAACAGGCCACCAGCAGTGGCATCGACCCAGTGGTAACAAATAACTAAATACCGAAGTTACTGTAAATTTAATTTCTACAAAAATATTCCAATGCCACAAATCCTAGCAATTTATGGTGTTTGTGATATTGTGATATTGTGATTTGTGTTTGTGATATTTTCATTATTGTTTTTCTGGTGCAGTTTGCTTGTAAATTGTGGCATGTGATTGTAGTTCCTGGCCATTGTAGGTGTTTGCTGTTTTCCTGTTTTTGTAATGCAATGAAGGGATATGGAGTAAGGGCACATGAGACAAAGTCTCTACAAGAACATGTTGAACAAGTCAATGAATTTATGCTTTTATTGTTGTTCTTCATCTTGAAGTCACCATGACATGATGATTTTTTTTACACATTTCCGCTAAAGGTAATAGATCTAAAAAAAAAGATTTTGAATTAACTTCAAATGTAGAAAATAACTATATTTAAAAACTCACACAATTTAATAAAATGAACCATGAAATTTGAAAACAACAAAAATTTGCAGAAAGCAAATACCAAGAGCGGTAATTCACCATTCGCAATTCCAGAAACTAAAGAATAATTGGTACACCAAATCATTTTAATTGGTAAAGAACGTAAATAACGTAACGTCATTGGTTGGAAATCGATTGTTCGTATCCAAAATTTGAAATACAATCACTGTACCTATAACTCCCAAGTTCAGAAAAAAAAAATTCAAAAATGAGGGAAGGTCAAAATAAAATCTTAAACACCCATTTACACAAAAATAATTGTGATTTAAGAAGAAACAGAATAGGATAGTTATGTTATATAATGAAACCAGACCTTTTCCTCAAAAATGAAGGATTAACCTCTTAAAATTTGATATAGCTCATAAGAAATAATGAATTCATGATAGTTACCTTTCTTTAAAAGTATATTTCGAATCAGAAAATTAAGGAAAGATCAGTTGCTCAAATTTTCTGCCTACTTGAAAACAAAATGCAAAAGAATCTTATTAAAACTTCAAGTATCAAAACAATATTAAAGAAGATAATAGACTTATTTCAAACGAAATGCTCATTCAAAATATGATATAAGATATAATGACATTTCAATTTTTTACGAAAGGATATGGAGTAAATGAACATGAGACCATAACACATATGTTATATCCAATATGTTATATGCAATAATTTTAATGAGCTGTATGGCCATTTCGGTGATTCAAAAGAATACAACTAGTTTTCATTTTAGAGACTTCTAGTTCTAAATAAGTGCAACTCGGCAATTTTTTTCGAGGAAGATTTTTCAACGGACATTAAAAAAGGAGGAATATTTTTCTACTCGAGCTTACCATATTTGCATTACAGCTATATGGGCTTTTCATGTTTTTACGGGAACAAATTATTTAACGTCGAAAAAAAAATGCAAAAAATTATAATAATACTTCTGATTACTTCAGTCTTTTTCAAAATGTATTTTTTAGTCTAGCATTGTTTACGTTTCCGAAAACAAAAATGTGCTTCCACCGTCGGGTAATTTGACTGTTTATTACACCAAAAACAGGTCACTTTGAAAAATGTTAACATAGCAATACTTCTTTTCAAAGATCTCAAAACAAGTACATATATCAATCTCAAATAAAAAATAGTACGGTCGCATTAACAAGGCAACCACTGCCTCTCAGATCATAGAACATGCAAACATAAAAAGGTAAAAAAAATCTTGTAACTGAAAATTCTATATAGAATTGAACAAAATTATGGCAGTATAGTACATTGTATTGTTATTTCGCGGAATGATTCTGGGAGTCAATTTGAACAACATTTGCGGCATCTCAAGAAGTATTATTGTCAAATTTGTAATTATAATATTGAAAGAATTTGAATCATATTATGTATCACATGTATATGAAGCAATTTAATAACTTTAAAAATTCTCCATTACCATATCCGTCAACATGATACAAATCTTAGTCTCAAAATAATGTTGGCGGTCATCTAAAACCTTTTTTTTTCAATTTTACGGGCAAGGTTTTCACCGCCTTTGTCGGAAGGAAGCCTAAAATAATTCTTCAGTAAACAAAAATCTGTTTTGCATTTGTTAACAAATAGATATCCTTGGTTCTTGCACATTCGGTTGTTCCAGTTATAATTTTTATTTGGTTTTGTGAGAAAATAACATTAACCAATCAACTATGCATGCCTCATTGACCTTGTGGCGATTGTTGGTTGTGGGAACGAAATCTTTCCAAAAGTATTTGATGTCATTTTTTAAAAATTAATACTGGTGTTTACACTATTTAATCACCATAGTTCTAAATTTTGTTTGTTTCCGTGCTTTGTGACCGTCTCATAATAGAAGGTATAAGGATTCACTTAAGGTATAACATTTGCTTGGAATTTGTTTGATATAAAATGCATAAAACCAAACGAAATCCGAATAATCAGTAATATCAAATATAGCTAATATACCAATTCCTCTTGGTAAATATGCAGGATTTAAAATCACAGTAACTTCGGTATTTAGTCATTTCTTTCTTTTTTTAATTTTGGTTTTTGTATTAAACCACACCATTTATTTCATCGATCTTCTACTGCTGCTGTTCCATCAAAATCATGAATTTTGTTTGACTGAATTACAAAATAACAAAGTTATCATGAATTTAGATATATTGTCATTTCGACAACTAATGTCTCATCAGTGCTGATCAAATTAAATGTTACTAAACGACTCGTACTTGTGAAACATTACAAAGACCAAAATCAACTCTTGAATTTTTTTTCGCATGTTACTTGAAAAACTGCATATCTTATCTTTATTGATGGCTATATCTGCTAATTTACAAATTAAATCAAAACATTTCAAAATAGATAAATATACATAGGAAAACTATTACAGAAGTAAAACAACAGAAAGGGAGAAATTCTAAATTAAAAAAAATACAACATTACCACAGTAAAAGAATAATGATAAGTGAGTAAGATTTGGTGTATAAAAACTTGTCAGTAAGCACTCCACCAATAGGGTTCATACATCTCTACCTATTCCCAGTGGTAGAGATGTATGCTCTTTATTTTTCTTAGATATGGTGTACTTGTATATGAGATAATATCTCATGTGTACACTTTGTTCAATTACTATTATCTAAATTTATGTAAATTCTAAAAGCGAAGGATTGACTTCCTCCAACGTAGTTTTGTCCTTGGCTATATTTGATATTACTGATTATTCGGATTTCGTTTGGTTTTATGCATTTTATATATTTTTTGAAATTATGGATTTCCTTTGTTTTGGTTCTAGTGCTGCTGATGAGGAATAAATTTCCGAAATGGCCATACAGCTCATTAAAATTAATGCAGTTGGAGTTAACATATGCGTTATGGTCTCATGTTCATTTACTCCATATCCTTTCGTAAAATGTTTAAAACAGGAGTTGGTCTTTTATTGCAGTGTGGAGTTGGTAAAACAATTCCCCGTGGTAGAGATGTATGCTCTTTATTTTTCTTAGATATGGTGTACTTGTACATGAGATAATATCTCATGTGTACACTTTGTTCAATTACTAATATCTTAATTTATGTAAATTCTAAATCCGAAGGATTAACTTCCTCCATCGTAGTTTTGTCCTTAGCTATATTTGATATTACTAATTATTCGGATTTCGTTTGGTTTTATGCATTTTATATATTTTTGAAATAATGGATTTCCTTTGTTTGGGTTCTAGTGCTGCTGATGAGGAATAAATTTCCGAAATGGCGATACAGCTCATTAAAATTAATGCAGTTGGAGTTAACATATGCGTTATGGTCTCATGTTCATTTACTCCATATCCTTTCGTAAAATATCAAACAAAATCCAAGCAAATGTTATACCTTAAGTGAAATAAATACTCCCAAGTTTTAGGCTTGATTTTCTCAATCTAGATATTGTAATGGTTCAGATAAATTGTGCATGCACCGCAATTATGTATAACTAGGCTACTCAATACTTCGATGCTTACAGTTTGCCGTCTGCTGAAATTTGATCATAATTAAATCTGTTGAAATTTGATTATAATTTAACTTAAATATTTAATAATATGTTTATAACACGCTTACCAGTTGTTTGATATATAGTACTGTAAACGTGGTTATTTTCGCGGGTGGTTTATTTTGCGATTTGCGTTGATCAAACTTTTCACGTGGGGGTAAATTTTGCGAAAATGTAATACCAGAAATATAATATTCGCGACTTTTGCAATAGTTTATATAGCTAAATAATTAAGAGTTACCTTCCCTGATGTCTTGACCAAGATCTGTCCTAGGGGGATCACGCGTATGGCACATAAACGTGAACATTTTTCACTAAATTAAATTTGACATACATGATTATAAGTTTGATCCATAAACATGTTAAGACGGGGGCTTTCTAAAACTTCTAAAAAAGTTTATTTACCAGATTCTGAAAAGCAATCTACACTAGAAAAGCAAAAACTGTGTGATGAACTTAATGAAATTGTGGATATGGAATATCGCAACAAAACACCAACTCCCTCACGCAAACGTAAAAGGGGTGAAAATGGACATTATTCTCCGGAACAAAAAGCCAAAATTGCACGTTAAGCAATTGATACTTTTGCAAGATACTTTTCAGAGAAACTTGGTCGAAAACTCAACGAGAGTACTCACAGTATAGGAACCTGTGCGCCTGATATATCTGTCTTACGGTTCAATCTGTAGGCTGTAGGACGTTTTTACAGGTAAACATGTGAAACAGCATACATGTCCTGTAAGTTTTTTTACATATTGTCAATGACATAGGAATTTTTTTAAAGTTTGTTAAGTTCGCCCAACGTTTATGAATGATTAATGTATCCGAAGATGATGTTATTTACAAGTAGCCTGTTGATTTCAAATTCAAAAGTCTATATTCAAACGTGAAATAAACAGTCATAAAACAGCAATAGAGCTATTTCTTTGCTTATGTGTGCGTACCTGTCTTTATATTTATATAGCTAGTATATTGTATCATTAACTGCACATACAAAGCCAGATAGTCTTATGCACTTTCTTTTTGATAGCGAAAATATCATTTAAATAAAATTGTCGACTGTGTACTGTCTACGGTAGTACCGTAAGTCTGTTTACTGTCTTATCAAGAAAACAGTTGTAGGCTGACTGACGTATTATTTTTATTGAAATGAGCAGTTTTTAGCCGTGCCATGCAATTTTATTATGTTTTTGCAGCTTGAAGTATTATATGTTACCTTTGTAGTAAAATGGACCGCGTCAGCAGGCATTTTTGTTACTTTGTGAATGGAACTTTTACTGTTTCGAAGAAATATTTCACTATATCATAGAAGCACGCAAAAAAGAAATATCCAAACA